>JBBYHM010323492.1:0-26158 GCA_038381775.1 Adansonia rubrostipa
AAGTGAAAGCATTAATATCATGCATCCTAATGAGGTAAATGCATTTTTATAGCCTAATCATAAAAGGAAAAGAGATTATAACGAGAATCCTTGTTCGTCACATCTATGTGATTAGTTTTGATCTAAGGGAAATTATGTAAACAATAGCTTTTCTTATGAAATCAAAGCTTTAACATTAAGCACCTTAATGAGGTGAATGTGTTCTTATCACCCAATCACAAAAAGAAAAAAGATTGTTACAAGAATCTATGTTCATCACATACATAGGATAAACTTTGATCTGAGGAAAATAATGGAAAGAAGATTGTTACGAGAATCCATATCATGCATCCTAATGAGGTGAATGTGCTTTTATAGCCTAATCACAAAAAAAATGGAGTTTGTTATGAGAATCCTTGTTTGTCAAATCTATGGGATGAACTTTGATCTAAGGAAAATGATGGAAAGAAAAGCCTTTCTTGTGAAACCAAAGCATCAATATCATGCTTCCTAATAAGGTGAATGTGTTCTTAAAGCTCAATTACAAATAGAACAGTGTTTGTTATGAGAATTCATGTTCATCACATTTATGGGATAAACATTGATTCTAAGGACAACGATGGAAAAAAAAAGGTCTTCTTCTGAAATGAAAGCATCAATATCATGCATCTTAATGAGGTGAATGTGTTTTCATAGTGCAATCACAAATAGGAAAGGGATTGCTATAAGAATCCATGTTTATCATATTTATGGGATGAACTTTGATCAAAGGAAAATGATAGAAAGAAAAGCTCTTATTATGAAACGAAAGCATCAATACCATGTATCCTAATGACGTGATTGTGTTTTTAAAGCTCAATCACAAAAAGAATATAGTTTGTTATGAGAATCCATGTTCGTCATATCCATGGGATGAACTTTAATCATAAGGAAAATGATGGAAAGAAAAGCTTCTCTTGTGAAACCAATGCATCAATATCAAGCATTCCAATGAGGTGAATGTGTTCTTAAAGCTCAATCACAGAAAGAATAGAGTTTGCTATGAGAGTTCATGTTCATCATATTTACATGATGAACATTGATTCTAATGAAAATGATGAAAAAAAAAGGTTTTCTTCTGAAACGAAAGCATCAATGTCATGCGTCTTAATGGGGCGAATGCATTTTTATATCCCAATGTCAAAAAGAAAGGAGATTGTTATGAGAATCCATGTTCATCACATCTAGGTGATTAATTTTGATCTAAGTAAAATAATGGAAACAAAAGCTTTTCTTGTGAAACCAAAACATCAATATCATGCATCTTAATGAGGTGAATTTGTTGTTATAGCCTAATCACAAAAAGAATGGAAATTGTTTTAAGAAACCATGTTTGTCACATTTGTGGGAAGAACTTTGATTCTAAGGAAAATAATGGAAAAAAATGCTTTTCTCAAGAAAAGAAAGCATTAATATCATGCATCTTAATAAGGCGACTATGTTTTTATAGCTAAATCACAAAAAAAAAGGAGGTTGTTACGGGAACTATGTTCGTCACATCTATGGGATGAACTTTTATCGAAGAAAAATGATGGAAAAAAGATTGGTACGAGAATCCATATCATGCATCCTAATGAGGTGAATGTATTTTTATAGCCCAATCATAAAAAGAAAGGAGATTGTTACGAGAATCCATGTTCGTTACATCTATTGGATAAATTTTGATCAAAGGGAAATGATGGAAAGAAAAGCTTTTATTGTGAAATTGAAGCTTCAATATCATGGACCTGATGAGGTGAATGTGTTCCTAAAGCTTATTCACAAAAAAAAATGAAGTTTGCTATAAAAATCCATGTTTGTCACATCTATGGGATGAACTTTAATCTATGGAAGATGAAGGAAACGAAAGCTTTTCTTGTGAAACCAAAGCATCAATATCATGCATCCTAATGAGGTTGTTCTCAAGGCTCAATCACAAAAAGAATAGAGTTTGTTACGAGAATTCATGCTCGTCACATTTATGGGATGAACATGAATTCTTAAGACAATGATGGAAAGAAAAGGTTTTCTTTTGAAGTGAAAGCATCAATATCATGCATCCTAATAAGGTGATTGTGTTTTTACAGCCCAATCACAAAAGGAAAAGAGATTGTTACTAGAATCCATGTTCATCACATCTATGTGATTAATTTTGATCTAAGGAAAATGGTGGAAACAAAAGCTTTTATGGAAACAAAAGCTTTTCTTATGAAACCAAAGCTTTAACATCAAGCATCCTAATGAGGTGAATGTGTTCCTGTTGCCCAATCACAAAAAGAAAAGAGATTGTTATGAGAATCCATGTTCATTATATATATAGGATAAACTTTGATCTAGGGAAAATAATGGAAAAAAGATTGTTATGAGAACCCATATCATGCATCCTAATGAAGTGAATATGTTTTTATAGCCTAATCACAAAAAGAATAGAGTTTGTTATGACAATCCATGTTCATCACATTTATAGGATGAACTTTGATCTAAGGAAAATGATGGAAAAAAAAGCTTTTCTTGCGAAGCCAATGCATCAATATCATGCATCCTAATAAGGAGAATGTGTTATTAAAGCTTAATCACAAAAAGAATGGAGTTTGTTATGAGAATTCATGCTCATCACATTTATGGGATGAACATTGATTCGAAGAAAAATGATGGAGGGAAAAGGTTTTCTTCTAAAATGAAAGCATGAATATCACGCGTCCTAATAAGGCAAATGTGTTTTTATAGCCCAATCTCAAAAAGAAAGGAGATTGTTATGAGAATACATATTCATCACATCCTTGTGATTAATTTTGACCTAAGGAAAATGATGGAAACAAAAGCATTTCTTGTCAAACCAAAGCGTCAATATCATGCATCCTAATGAGGTGAAGTTATTCCTATGGCTTAATAAAAAAAATGGAAATTGTTATGAGAAGCCATGTTTGTCAATCTATGGGATGAACTTTGATTTTATGGAAAATAATGGAAAGAAATGCACTTCTTGTACAAAAAAGGATCAATATCATGTATCCTACTGAGGTGAATGTGTTTTTATAGCCCAATCACAAAAAGAAAAGAGATTGTTGCAAGAATTTGTGTTTGCCACATCTATGGGATGAACTTTTATCTAAGGAAAATGATGGAAAGGAAAGCTTTTATTGTGGAACCAAAGCATCAATATCATGCATCCTAATGAGATAAATGTGTTGTTATAACCTAATCACTAGAAGAAAAGAGATTATTGTGAGAATCCATGTTCGTCACATATATTTGATTAATTCTGATGTAATGAAAATTATTGAAACAAAAGCTTTTCTTGTGAAACCAAAGCATCAATATCATGTATCCTAATAAGGCGAATGTGTTCTTGGAGCTCAATCACCAAAAGAATGGAGTTTGCTATGAGAATTCATCTTCATTATATTTATGGGACAAACATTGATTCTAACAAAAATGACAGAATGAAAAGGTTTTCCTTTAAAATGAAAGCAACAATGTCATGCATCCTAATAGGGCGAATGGGTTTTTATAGCCCAATCTCGAATGGAAAGGAGGTTGTTATGAGAATCCATGTTCATCACATCTACGTGATTAATTTTGATCTAAGGAAAATAATGGAAGGAAAAGGTTTTCTTCTCAAATGAAAGCATCAATTTCATGCATCCTAATGAGATGAATGTGTTTTTATAGCCTAATCAGAAAAAAAAAAAGGAGATTGTTGCAAGAATCCATGTTCATCACATTATTTGATTAATTTTGATGTAAGGAAAATGAAGGAAGCAAAAGCTTTTCTTGTGAAACCAAAGCATCAATATCATGCATCCTAAGGAGGTGCATGCATTCTTATAGCCCAATCACAAGAAGAAAGGAGATCGTTTCGAGAATACATGTTCGTCACATCTATGGATGAACTTCTATCTAAAGAAAATAATGGAAACAAAAGTTTTTCTTGTGAAACCAAAGTATCAATATCATGCATCCTAATGAGGTGAATGTGTTCTTATGGCCTAACCACAAAAAGAAAGGAGATTGTTATGAGAATCCATGCTCATCATATTTATGGGATAAAATGTCATCTAAATGATGGAAAGAAGATTGTTACGAGAATCCATATCATGCATCCTAATGAGGTGAATGTGTTTTTATATCCTAATCACAAAAAGAAAGGAGATTGTTATGAGAATCCATGTTCATCATGTCTACGGGATGAACTTTGATCAAAGGAAAATAATGGAAAAAAAAGCTCTTACTATGAAACCAAAGCATTAATATCATGCATACAAATGAGGTGAATATGTTCATAAAGCTAAATAGCAAAAAGAATGGAGTTTGTTATAAGAATCCATGTTCATCACATGTATAGGGTGAACTTTGATCTAAGGAAAATGATCGAAAAAAAAGATGTTCTGTGAAGCCAAAGCATCAATATCATATATCTAATGAGATGAGTGTGTTCTTAAAGCTTAATCACAAAAAGAATAGAGTTTGTTATGAGAATTCAGGTTAGTCACATTATGGGATGAACATTGATTCTAAGGAAAATGATAGAAAGAAAAAGGTTTTGTTATGAACAAAAACGTCAATAACATTTATCCTAAAGAGGTGAATGTGTTTTTATAGCCTAATCGCAAAAAAAAAATGATATTGTTATGAAAATCCATGTTCGTCACATCTATGTGATTAATTTTTATCCAAGGAAGATGATGAAAATAGAAGCTTTTCTTGTGAAACTAAAGCATCAATATCATACATCTTAATGAGGTGAGTTTGTTCTTATAGCCCTAACACAAAAAAGAATGAAAATTGTTACGAGGAACCATGTTTGTCACATCTATGGGATAAACTTTGATTCTATGGAAAATAATGGAAAGAAATGCATTTCTTGTGTAAAGAAAGCATCAATATCATGCATTCTAACGAGATAAATGTGCTTTTATAGCCCAATTACAAAATGAAAATAGATGGTTACGAGAATCCATGTTCATCACATTTATATGATAAACTTTAATCAAAGGAAAATGATGGAAAGAAAAGCTTTTACTGTGAAACCAAAGCATTAATATCATGTATCCTAATAGGGTGAATGCGTTCTTATAGCTTAATCACAAAAAGAATGGAGTTTGTTATGAGAACTCATGTTCACCACATTTATGGGATGAACATTATTCTAAGGAAAATGATGGAAAGAAAAGCATTTCCTGTGAAATGAAAGCATCAATATTATGCATCCTAATGAGCTAAATGTGTTTTTATAGCCCAATCACAAAGAAAAAGAGATTGTTACAAAATCCATATTCGTCACATCAACAGGATGAACTTTGATCTAAGGAAAATAATGGAATCCATATCATGCATCCTGATCTGGTAAATGTATCTTTATAGCCCAATCATAAAAAGAATGGAGTTGGTTATGAGAATCCATGTTCGTTACATCTATGGGATGAAATTTGTTCTAAGGAAAATGATGGAAAGAAAAGCCTTTCTTGTAAAACTAAAGCATCTATACCATGCATCCTAATGAGGTGAATGTGTTCTTAAAGCTCAATCATAAAAAGAATGAAGTTTGTTATGAAAATTCATGTTTGCCGCATTTATGGGATGAACAATGTTTCTATGGAAAATGATGGAAAAAATAGATTTTTCTCTAAAATGAAAGCATCAATATCAGGCATCCTAGTGAGTGGAATGCATTTTTATAGCCTAATCTCAAAAAGAAAGGAGATTGTTGTGAGAATCCATATTCATCACATCTACGTGATTAATTTTGATTTAAGGAAAGTGATGGCAATAAAAGCTTTTCTTGTGAAACCAAAGCATCAATCTCATGCATCCTAATGAGGTGAATTTGTTCTTATAGGCCAATCACAAAAAGAATGGAAATTGTTATGAGAAACTATGTTTGTCATATCTATAGGATAAACTTTGATTATGTGGAAAATAATGGAAAAAAACTCTTTTCTTGTGAAAAAAAGCATCACTATCATGCATCTTAATGAGGTGAATTTATTCTTATAGCCCAATCACAAAACAAATGGAAATTGTTTTGAGAAACCATGTTTTTCATATCTATAGGAAGAACTTTGATTCTATGGAAAAAAATCAAAAGAAATGCATTTCTTGTGAAAAGAAAGCATCAAATCATGCATCCTAATGAGGTGAATGTGTTTTTATAGCCTAATCACAAAAAGAAAGAGGGTTGTTACGAGAATCCATATTTGCCACATTTATGGGATGAACTTTCATCTAAGGAAAATGATGGAACAAAGATTGTTATGAGAATCCATATCAAGCATCCTAAAGAGGTGAATGTGTTCCTAAAGCTCAATAAAAAAAGAATGGAATTTGTTATGAGAATCTATGTTTATCACCTCTATGGGTTGAACTTTGATCAAAAGAAAATGATGGAAGAAAAAGCTTTATTGTGAAACCAAAGGATCAATATCTTGCATCCTAATAAGGTAAGTGTGTTCTTAAAGCTTAATCACAAAAAGAATGCAGTTGTTATGAGAATTTATGTTCATCACTTTTATGGGATGAACATTGATTCTAAGGAAAATGATGGAAAGAAAATGTTTTCTTTTAAAACAAAAGCATTAATATCATGTATCCTAATGAGGTGAATGTGTTTTTAGAGTCTAATCTCAAAAAGAAAAGAGATTGTTACAAGTATCCATGTTCGTCACATCTATGTGATTAATTTTGATCTAAGGAAAATGATGAAAATAAAAGCTTTTCTTGTGAAACCAAGGCATCAATATTGTGCATCCTAATATGGTGAATTTGTTCCTATAGCCCAATCACAAAAAAAAAAAAGGAAATTTTTAGAGAATCCATTTTTGCCACATCTATGGGATGAACTTTCATTCTATGGAAAATAATGGAAAGAAACTTTTTTCTTGTGAAAAGAAAGGATCAATATCATGCATCCTAATGAAGTAAATGTGTTTTTATCGCCCAATCTCAAAAAGAAAAGAGATTATTATGAGAATCTATGTTCGTCACATCTATGTGATGAATTTTGATCTAAGGAAAATAGTGGAAACAAAAGCTTTTCTTGCAAAGCAAAAGCATCAATATCATGCATTCTAACGAGGTGAATGTGGTTTTATAGCCCAATCACAAAAAGAATGGTGCTTGTTATGAGAATCCATATTTATCACATCTATGGGATAAGCTTTGATGTAAGGAAAATTAAGGAAAAAAAAGTTTTTATCGTGAAGCCAAAGCATCAGTATCATGCATCCTAATGAGGTGAATGTATTCTTAAAGGTCAATCACAAAAAGAATGGTGTTTGTTATGATCATCCATGTTTTTCATATCTATGGTATGAACTTTGATCTAAGGAAAATAATGGAAAGAGAAGTTTTTCTTATGAAACAAAAGCGTCAATATCATGCATCCTAATAAGGTGAAGATGTTCTTAAAGCTTAAGCACAAAAAGATAGAGTTTGTTATGTGTCATAACATAACCCCGTGGTGGATCCGTCTATGTGTGCACGCGACTTGAAATATTTTTCTAACTTGGAAATGTCTTTTTGATTGAGAATTTTTCTTTATGACGTGATGTGAATTAGAAAGTATGAATTCTCTGCATGTAATACAGTAAAGGGGACTATAAGACAAATCGCTCATCTTATTGGTCTCGGATAGCCATCATGATGTGGCCAATGCTTAGAATCACTATCGATCATTTTGGGCTAGGCATGATCAGATGCTTGTTGAAATCTCTCTTGAGTTATGAAGCTTAAAACATCAATCCCGTGCTCTATGCAGTACAAAGATTTGCCATTTGGTTACACAAGATGAGGCACGAACCTCTTTGCAATGCCCAAAATCGATACCTTACTAGTTATGTCTTATCTCAGTTTTAATTTTTTTGATCTTAACTCATCACTATTTCGATATAAACCCCTTTTAATGCATGAATTTTATAAAAGCACAAATCCAAGTTTTGATGAAAAGATTTAATCTAAGACACGCCCTAGAGAGATGAGGAATATAGAGATTTTCAATAAAAATGACTCCAGATTTTACTTTGAAAAATGGAATATTCCACTTTGGGCACTGGAGAGATACCCACACGAAATATTACCTTTAGTTTACTTGAAATGTTTTAAAAACATGTATGCAAATAATCATCATGAAGAAATCACATTAGTACGGCAATGATGAAGTAACATAACATGGACCATTCAATGATAAAAAAAGGGATAGACTATTGGAATTTATCTCACAATTGGCATCGATTATCTGAGAATAATCAAATCAAAAATTTTCAAGATTCATCTAGGTCCTTTGATTGAATGTGGTTTTGTTTTAAAAAAATAGGCTTGACTCTTGGCACATTTATGGAAGTCCAGGAGGAGAAAATTTAATTGTAATTGAAAGACATAGTTGGAGTATCCCCTCAAAAAGATAGGGTTGTAGTATCCTTGTAGATAACAAATAATTTTGACAAAGGAAGACTTTTAAATCTTGACAATTTTGAAGAGCAGGATTGAGTATCCCCTCGAAAGGTCAGGGTTAGACTATCCCTATGGATGATAAATAATTTTGACAAAAAAAGATTCTTAAATCTTGATAATTTTGAAAAGCAAAGTTGGAGCATCCCTTTAGAAGGTCAGGGTTGGAGTATCCCCAAAAATGACATGTCTGACACTCTTTAGAGAAGTCGAGTTGGAAAAATTAAGTTGACAAAACTTTGTGATTTAGAAAATGAGTAAGCATTTTGACGACTTTTAGCAAAAGAAATTATTGTGAATTGGGATGGTAAAGATGTAAAAATAAAATAAAATAATATTCGTGCCTTGATATGAGCCTATGGAAGGTCAGAGCGTGTTCTCAAGGTTGGTCGGGGTGATATGGCGACATTCGAATGTCTCAAAATAAAGCTTGGGAAAACAACTTGATTTTGAACATAACCAAAAATAGGGGACAAGATCATCTATCCCACTTCCCGAATTTATTCTAAATTAGTTTGAAGGCTTTAGAGGTTAAACAAGATACCATTAAAAAGTTAACTCGATGAGGGTCAATCTAAAAAAATTCCCAATATCCAAAAAAATCAATTTTTAGGGGGAATAAATTTTTGAATTTGGACTAATTGCACTGCTGGTAGAGCATACTAGGGATAAGGTGTGTCAAAATTTGAAAAATCACCCTAGACTTGTTTGGTATCAAAAATTTGAAAACTACCTTTCTGAAAAGAGAACTCTATGAACCTTTTAGGAAAAATGTTTAAAAATTTTGGAAAAATCATTTAATGTGTCTAAAAGACCCAATCAGAATACATGTTGCTGATTTTAGGGATTCTAGTTAGTGTTGATTTGAAAAATCCTAACTCTCTCATCTAGAATGATCCAGGGGTGTATAAGACAGTGTTAAAGATAATTCAACACACTTTGAGAGAAAAATATCAAAAAATTCATGACAAATCATTTGGGATTTTAAAATGATTTTTCAATTTGGTATAGTTATGCTATCAGCAAGGGACAAAGCAAAGTAAGGGATATTTTTTATTTTCTTTATGTTTTTGGGTGCAAACTTAGGTCATTGACATTCGAATGTCCACAACTGAAGGGTAAGAGTGGCATGAGTGCCACGAACTGATTTGCATAGCCCTAGAGTATTTTGGGATGATGGAATAGCCCGTTCATTATACCATTCAAGGTTTTAACTTAAAAACAAGGCACAAACATTTCGGGATAAAGTGTAAGGCCATTTTTGTTGCAAAATTAGAAGATTTGAGCTTGTTCAATCAGGATTACAAATCTGGAAAACTTCATCTTCCCCAAGATTTTTTAGTTAACTTTAAGGAAAATGCTAAGTTCATGCTAGTCCTCATTGGTTAAGGTTAGCATGCTTGGTTTGGGAAGGTTTTGAAAATCAATTTTTTTTACAGCCATCAAACATGCACTTAGACAAGGAGAAGACAATAAACATACAAAGGGATGGCACATAACATGAATGGGGATGCTAACTTTACCATTGGTCTAGACAAAGAAAGTGTTATACACTTTAAAAAGAAAATGTTATGGATGTTGAAAATGATAATAATTCATGACAAGATGCAAGCTAATGTATAAATATGCTTGAAATATATTAGGCTAAGGATTCATACATGGATTAATCATAACAAGATGCATGGATATGGCATAAAATACATGAACAAGAGCTATCAAAATAATATGGATGAAATGAGGCATTTTACACATCAAAGAGGAATTAAGGCATCCAAATCCTAAACTATCATAACTAAAAGCCATAATAATGCATAAGAATCCTAAGAGGGTGATGGAAACATAAAGAGTTCACAAAATGATAAAGATGCTGAAAAACAAAAAATGAAAGTGATAAAGTAAGAAGTTATACAAGCAAAACTTCAATTTTTGGCTAAATAGTTGGAGTAGCAGAGATGGCTTGAATTTATTTTTTTTTCTTATTGTTAATAAGCAAGAAAAAGAGAGAAAAAAAATGAGGTTTTGGTTCTGGTATGGATGAAGGTGATTTTTAGAATGTGTAGTGGTTTAAAGTGAGTATTTTAAGGCTATTTTTGGGTGCTGAGTGAAGAGCTATGGGATTTGGTTTCTTGATGTGTGAATGTGTTTTGGAAGCTAAAAATGAACTGGAATCTCCCTCCCATCTCAGTTGAGATATAAGTGGTCTATTTATACTAGCATTTTAGAGCCAAATTGGAGGTGTTTTTGCTTATTTCTAAAGGGGAACAAAGTGACATCAACTTGATGGCTATAGAGTGGCTGTAAAGAGCAACTTACTATTGATGTGATGGACATAGGGTGGCTAGTTTAAATACTGAAATGATTTTCTAGCAACTAAGGTGGCTGATGGTGATCTTGGTCAACAAACTAGGGAGGAGTAGGGTGATCATGTGATATTAACCTTTTTAATCTAATTTAGACTTCAAAAATGTTTTGATTAATTCAAAAGTCTAAATCCGTAATCTAATATGGGTTTTGATCTTTTCTGATGGAAAAAGGTGAGCTAAAATCAAGTTTTGGATCAATGGTGGATGAGTAAAAAAATTCTCGGACCATGGAAAATGGCCTGCATGTATCGATAAATTGCAGAATGTATTGATACATTTGGTCCAAAAACCTTAAGTGTATACAATGAACATTATATTGATACAATGATCATTGTATCAATTCAATGCTTCATTGTATTGATACATGTTGATATGTATCGATACATTTCTTTACAAAATGCATATTTTGGCCTTAGCATGGCCTAGTATCGATACATAAGCTCCTATATCAATACATAAGCTCATGTATCAATACATTTACATGTTGTATTGATACAAATCGGGATATTTCAAATTTTTTGATCGTTTAAGCATTATATCGATACATGAGAACCATGAATTGATACATTCAAGCAAAATTATGAATTTTCTTATATCTTTTGTCCTTAGACACCATGAACTATGTCCTTTAATGCCACATCTTTGCATTTATCTTTGATATGATTCATAAGCCTCTTTTAGCTTCTCAAAAATACTTTTTCGCTAGCAGCATGTCACCTGGTGATCATCGACCCTTCTCATATTCATGCCTCATGTTGTTAAAAGAATAAGCTTGAACAAAATAAGATGTCTATGGCTACCTCTTTTTAACCATTGTTAAGAATCAAGAAGAGGACAAAGATAAATAGACACTATTTTGTTTGGGATAGAATGATGCTCCCTAAAACACTTGCAAAGAAATAAATTGTTATTAGTACTTTACTGTGACAAGTACAGTGTATTAGAAATGATCCTGATAGAGGTTTAAGTGAATTTTGTAGGGTTTGCCCTCTTTACCAATGTGTTAGGTTTTTTATGGTTTGACCCTCTAGGCAAGTGCAGAGTAAAATGGATTTTTGATGTGGGTACTGCTAGCTTGTGTGGACTTTTACTTAAACTTGGGTGCCACTAGCACTTGTGGGCTTTGATTCAAGTACCACCAGCTTATGCAGGCTTTGCCTTAGACTTGGGTGCCACCTGCTAGTGTGGGCTTTGATGCAAGTGTTGCCAACTTATGTGGGCTTTGACTTAAACTTGGTGCCACCAGCTTATATGGGCTTTGACTTGGACTTGGCTGCCACTAGTTTTTATAGGCTTTTGACTTGAGTGCTGCTAGCTTGTATGGGCTTTGACTCAAACTAGGTGCCACCAGCTTGTGTAGGCTTTGAAAAAATGCCACTAACTTATAGGCTTCGAAAAGGTGCCACTAACTTATAGGCTTTGAAGAGGTGCCATTAACTTATGGCTTTAAAAAGGTGCCACTGAATTATTGGCTTTGAAAATGTGCCATTGACTTATGGACTTTTAAGAGGTGTCACTAACTTATGGGTTTTGAAGAGGTGCCACTGACTTGTGGGCTTTAAAAAGGGTGCCACTAACTTATGGGCTTTAAAAAAGTGCCACTAACTTGTAGGCTTTGAAAAGGTGCTGCTTACTTATGGGCTTTGAAAAGGTGCCACTGACTTATGGATTTTGAAGAGGCACTACTAACTTACGGGTTTTGAAGAAGTGCCACTGACTTGTAGGCTTTGAATAGGGTGCCATTAACTTATGGACTTTGAATAGGGTGTAACTGACTTATGGGCTTTGAAAACGTTATACTGACCTATGGGCTTTGAATAGGGTACCACTGACTTGTGGGCTTTGAAAAGGGTGCTATTGATTTATGGGCTTTGAAAATATGCCATTGACCTATGGGCTTTGAATAGGATGCCACTAACTTATAGGCTTTGAATAAGGTGCCACTGACTTTTGGGCTTTGACTAGGGTGCCACTAACTTATGGGCATTGAAAAAGGTGCCACTGACTTATAGGCTTGATATGGGTATGATTGGCATTCGGTTGTTTGCAAACAAGTTTGTTGCCACCAGCTCGTGTGGGCTGAAGAAGTTTTCTTGATAGGTGCCTCCTGAATAACACTTGGTTTACGAAGTTTAGAATTTTTACCAGGGAAGGTTTAGTGAACTTAGCTTGAAGTAACATTGCAATAGTCATGATGTGTGATGGTAATGTGAATGCATGATATGGAATGCTATCATGATTGCATGTGTGAAGTCTAATACGGGAGATAGCCATATTTTCTTGTACGTCATTCAGACTCTCATAGGGATGGTGATTCGTCTTTGTTAAAACCATGGACGGGAATTTTCCTAAACCCATTAGGGATTATAGGTTGTCTCGCTCCACTAGGGATAGACAAAAAATCTATTATTAAGAATTTAGAGTATTGCATTTCCTGATTTAGGAGGCTCAATCATTTTCCTAACAATTGGAAGGCATTGTCAACAATTTGGAGACTGTTTGACTGATTAGGTTGATGTCTCTAGTTTCGATAGGATTCTGATAGAACACCTGGGTTGATTTTTGGTTAGCTTAAAATGGTTTTTCATGAGATATGGCTTGTGAAAGCAAGAAATTATTTGGTGCATGGTCATGCCGAGTAGGTGTTTGGATGCGAAAAGTGCATGATCTTGACGACTAGGGCTTGAGCAAAGTTCCCTACGCTATTTTTTTTCTTTTCGATGTAATATCAAGATGTCCTGATGCATATTTTAGTTGATTATCAAATATTATCAGTTAAATGACAAGTGCAATATGAATTATACAAGGGTTAAAAGAAACAAGGTAATGTTTATTCATGACAACAAAGGAATACAAGTTGGTATACTATTTGACAAACAAGTGATTCGGTGGTAAAAAGTATGATCATTAGGTGGAAGATGCTTATGACAATCATGACATAAATGTTCTTTAGGTGCCTTCTAGGATCTTTCTTGAATAATGAATGTGACTAGTATGAGCTGATCTTTGGAAGATCGCTAGGATTGCTTTGCTTTGTTCTATAAGTGATCTCAATCTATGCCCCATCAAAATTGATCTTCTCAAGTTACCCTTGCGGGTTTTCAACTATTGTTAGGTTGGTTGCCTAGATGCCCTTTTCAGATTTTCATCTGGACCCCTTTTTTGTTTTCTTCTTTTTTTGTTTTTTTTTTTTGTTTTTGTTTTTTTGAGGATGTATTTTTAGGTTTTTGCCCTCTACATGTAATATTTCTTAACAAAAACTGAATTAACTGGGTTGGGCAAGGCATTATCCTTATCGTCTATTTCTGACAAGATTAGGGCCTCTTTGAAGAAGGCTTCCTTCACGACATACTGTCTTTCCCAATTAAGGGTCCACTTACCTCATGCATCTTTGTGAATTGGGAGGATTTTTTTTAATACCAATTCACCTGGGTGAAATTGTCATGGGCGCATCTTTTTGTCGTGGGCTTGAATCATGCATCTTTGATACATTTGACCATGGTAGATGGCTTTCATGTGTTTTTCCTTAATGAGGTTGAGCTAATCATATTTATTCTTGACCTATTCAGCCTCTTCAAGTTTGGTTTCCATCAAGACTCTAAGAGAAGGGATCTCGACTTCAATAAGCAATACAACTTTTATCCCATAGACAAGGGAGAATTGGGTAGCGCCTGTGGAAGTGTGAACTGAGGTTTGATACGCATAAAGTGCAAAGGATAGCTTCTTATGCCAGTCTTTGTAAGTCTCAACCAATTTCTCAACTATTCTTTTGATGTTTTTGTTGGCCACCTCGACTGCCCCATTCATCTTTGGGCGGTGAGGGACAGAATTATGATGCTAGATCTTAAACTGAAAGTAAACCGCTTGCATCATTTTATTGTTTAAGTTGCTTGCATTGTCTATGATGATTTAGTTTAGGTGATCATATCTACAGATGATGTCCCATTTGACAAACTTATAGATTATAGATCTAGTGAGATTAGCATATGCGGTAGCCTCCACCCATTTAGTGAAATAGTCAATTGCTACCAAGATAGAATGATGCCCTTTGGAAGTTTTAAGGGTGATCGGTGATCACATCCATGCCCCATATAGAGAAGGGCCATGAGGCCATTATAACGAGAAGTGGCACTAGAGGGACATTAATCTTATCTACATATATTTGACACTTATGGCATTCTCAGGCATAATTGATGCATCTCTCTTGAGGGTTAACCAGTAATAACCTGCTTTCATGATTTGCTTAGCCATCTGATGTCCATTAGCATATGCGCTGCAATCCCTTCATGAACTTCTTTTAGGATCCTTTTGGCTTCAGAAGTGTCAATGCATCTAAGCAATACTTGATTATGACTCCTTTTGTATAAGATTTTTCCATCGAGATCAAATCTCGTAGCTAGCCTTTTGATAGTCATTTTATCAGTCTCGGTTCCATGTCTAGGATATTACTGATCCTTAATGTAACGAAGGATGTCATAGTACCATGGTAGGCCATCATTCTCTTTTTTGATGCTATGATAATACCGGAGTTGTGTACATGCTCATATGGAAAGGATCAATGTCTGACTCTTAGTTGGCTTTAAACATGGATGACAAGGTAGCCAAAGCATCAACTATTTGGTTCTCTTCTCGAGGTAAGTGTCAAAAATTGATATGATCAAATTCTTTCTTGAGCTCTGCTATTAGCTTCCCATATTGCATCAGCTTGGCATCCTGAGTTCGCCATTCCCCTTTCAATTGGTAAAAGACTAAGGCTAAATCACCAAACACCTATAATGTCTTAACATTCCTCTTAATAGCTACTTTAAGCCCTATGACATAAGCTTCATAATTTGTGATATTATTTGTGCAATTGAAATTTAGCCTTGCTATGAATGGGTAATGATTCCCATCGAGTGACATCAATATTGCCCCAATTCCATGTCTTAAAGCGTTTGATGCTTTATCAAAATATGTCTTTCAGGATCGATCTTGGTTAGAGGCATTCTCATCTTTAAAAATGCATATTAGATCTTCATTTAGGAAGTCGAAACTTAAGAGTTCATAATCATCTACTACTCAACTTGCCAAAAAATCAGCTATCGCATAGCCCTTGATGGCCTTTTGACTGACATAGGCAATTTCGTATTTAGAAAACAGTACTTGCCATCTAGCCAACCTTTCTGATAGTGCAAGGGCTTCATATAGATACTTGATAGGATTAAGCCTTGCAATCAACCTTGTGGTATGATATAGCATGTACTGCCTGAGTCTCTTGGTCACCCACACCAAAGCACAGTACAACTTCTTGATTGTAGAGTAATTGCATTCCTATTCCATGAACTTTTTGCCTAAGCAGTAGATTGCTTACTCCTTCTTTCCTAAATCATCATATGTCCCTTAAACATAACCCATAGACTTATCAAAGACTACCAAGTAGAGGATTAAGGTCGACTAGGCACCAACAATACCAACACTGGCAAGCTTGACAGATAATGTTTGACTTTATCAAGGCTTCTTAACATGCCTCATTCCATTCTCCTGGATTTTCTTTGTAAAGAAACCGAAAGATGGGGTTGCATTTGTTAGTGACCTGGGATATTAATCTAGCAATATAGTTCAGTCTCCCCAAAAAGCTTTTCACTTCCTTTTGGGTTTAAGGTGGTGGCATATCTTGAATGGCTATGACTTTGTCTGGGTCAACTTTAATCCTTTTTACGCTAACTATAAAACCTAGAAGCTCACCTGAAGTGACTTTGAAGGTATATTTGGCAGGATTTAATTTGAGTTGAAATTTTCATAGCCGTTCAAAAAGCTTTTGAAGGTTTATGTCATGCTTACCCTTTTTCGTTGACTTAGCAACCATGTTGTCCATGTAGACCTCAATTTCTTTGTGCATCATGTCATGAAACAGGGCTACCATGGCCCATTGATATGTTACCCCAGCATTTTTGAATATGAAGGGCATAACATTATAGCAAAATGTCACTCACATGGTTACGAAAGTTATTTTTTTCATATCTTCAAGCACCATCTTAGTCTGATTATAGCCCGATAATCTGTCCATGAAAGAGAAAATAAAATTCTTGGTCGTGTTGTGTACCAAAGTGTTAATGTAGGGTAGCAGGAAGTTATACTTGGGACTAGCTCGATTTAGATCCTGGTAATCAATGTACACTCATACTTTGCCATCTTTCTTTAAGACTAAAACTATATTGGCAACCCATTATGGATACTTGGCTTCTTAGATAAACCTTGTATCAAACTACTTCTTGACTTCCTCTTTAATTTTGAGGAGCATTTTCGGCTTAATCCTTCTTAACTGTTACTGGATTGGCTTGCATCCAGGCTTGATGGGAAGCTTGTGGACCACTATATCAGTATCTAGTCCTGGCATGTCTTGATATGACCTAGCGAATACATCTTGATATTCCTAGAGTAATTCTATCAGCTTGGTCCTAGTCATTGACTTCATTGAGGTTTTAATTTTAACCTCTTTTGATCCTCCTGAGTACCCAGATTTATTACTTCCATTGGGTCTTCATGAAGCATAATCTGCTATTCCTTTTGCTCAACTAATTGTAAAAGGTCTAGTGGTATGAAGCTTTCTTTGAAATCTTTTTTAGGATCAGCTTCAGTAGCATAAATTGACTTTTCAAAATCGATCTTCAGAGACCCATCAGACACATCCATGTCACTATTATCAAGACACTTGAAAGAGTGAAGAAATAAACATTGCACATGGCACACATAAAACCTAAGGATTCAGATAAGAATAGAGGCAAAAGAGTAATTGAGACAAAGAGATTGAAAAGTGATGTAGGCACGCAATATGGAATGATATATGCAAAAGTCATTTCATCGATAATATTTGATAAAAATGCCCCTTACATAAGACACCTTCCTGCCTTTGGGCGAGGGCAGGTAGGTTTTTATTTCTTGACATTACATGAAAGGGATAGGAAATGTGCAGGGGCTTCTGTCATGATCCCGTCATCAAAATCAGGTCTTGGTGGAAGGACATAATTTTTATGGCTCAGTATTGATCATGTTTGCAACTGGCTTAGTGTGGTTTTGTAAAATATTGGCGACAACATTTGGCCCCTAGCTTATCTCAAATTGCAAAACTTTTAAGTTAATCAGATTTTGCACATTTTGCTTAAAAGATATACAGTTTGCGATGTCATGCCCAGCGGCCCCAGCGTGGTATTCATAATGGGCGTTAAAGTTATACCATTATTGGTATGGCGACTTCTTTTGTAGGACATAGATTAGAGCCACTAAGTGATTTTGGAGCAAAGTTTGGTAGAGCTCCTTATAGGTTATAGGGATAGAATCAAAGCATTGCCTTTATTGATTCAGACCTTGATTGCTAGGTACATTATTGGTTGCTCGATTTGTACTTTGGTAAACTTGTGGAGGGTAGCTTTATGATAGGTTGGATGGGATTGCAAAGGATGGGTTATAGGTTATGGCATTAATTGGCTAAAGGGGTATTATGATAGGGCGAGAATACAGCATGCTTGGGTAGTGAGGGTCGACTACTTGATGTTGTCTTGGCTAAGATAAGCTAGCATAATTTATGGCATTGGCCTCTTCTTCCTTCTTCTTATTGGCAAAGGGCTTCTTACTAGATCTAGATGTCTCCCCGACTGACATTCTACCATTCTTAACGGCAGCATTGATCATTTCTTTAAAGAGAACTAAGCCTGCGAATTTCTTAGTGGCATTCCTTGTAAGCTTCTTGTAATAAAGATCACATAATATATGAATTAAAGTGACTATTATCTCTTTTTCTGTAAGGGGATGTGGGACTAGGGCTATTTCTTCTTTCCACTTTTGGGTGTATTACCTGAAACTTTCAGTGGATATCTTCTCAAAATTCATCAAGGAAAGTTAATCTAGCACCTAGTCTGACACATGCTAGTATTGATTTAGAAAGGCCTTAGCCAAGTCGGCCCATGATTGGATTTTCACATTGTCTAGCTCAATATACCACCAAGCTGCTGCCCTAGTAAGACTATGCTAGAAGCAATGGATGAGGAGATTTTCATCTTTCTTGTACCTGACCATCTTTTACAGGTACATTCAGATATGGATGGAAGGGTCAATGGTTCCATTAAACTTCTCAAACTCTGGGACTTTGAACTTTGACGGAATGACAAGGTTGGATACTAAAGGCAATGATTACGCGTTAAGAGCTCCAAACTTATCACTCCTCTCAATAGCTTTGAGGAATTTTTCTAGTGGTTGGAATTTGTTCACTTCTTCCACAGTCATGGTGGACTTTTGACCTTCTATTTTCTTTGGTTCGTCATGGCCAAGGGTTATCAAATCTATCGATGAGACTCTTGCGTTCATCCCTAAGTACTAGGAATGAATTAACCTACCGCAATGGGATTTGGGTAGATGACTAGCAGAGCCTAAGCAGTAGGTGCAGGATCAAGCCATTGTTGTTGTTTAGTTTCCCCTTGGGTGGGTTTTGGATTATTGGTAGAGGGATTTTCAGTACTGGGAGGATCAATCCTTACTTCAGCAATACTGACTTGCCCTTTTTTTCATAGAGGCAGTCAATAGTTTTATAAGTTTTATGATTTGATTTTACATTTTGTATTGCTGACGAAGCATCAGGTCTTGTGGTTCCTTAACCATTAGCTCAAGTCACTCAATATGAGCTTTATGATCACTCTCCATGATTTGCTTACAGCATCATATGTTGTAGTAGTGCATGATGTAAGGTTCTGTGTTCCTGATTGATCTCGAAATCCCTTACACTTTTATGGCCCAATTCCTGTATTAGACTTTTATTTTAAAATGTATTTATTGATGATCATTTATGATGCAATAACAAGTTAAGAAAATGAATGATTGATGCAAGTGTAATGAAAATGTGAAATTAATTATGCATATGCATTAGAGACAATTGATTCTTGGAACAACTTCATCAATAACATCATTCATAGAGTCATAAAAGGGTTTTTCATTTACAACATGAATACATCTGAAAGTATCTAATGTGATTACATTATGTAATCACACGATTAAGAAAACCTAAAAGTTGTTGCTCTTAATCTCTAATAGGTATGATGTCTCACCTTATGGATTGAACTGCTTCAATCATGTCATCCACCTTTTGTTGAGCCATCTGAACTTGTTCAACGAAGTGCTTGTGTTGCGTTTGGTAACTTAGCTGTGCTTGGTCAATTGTCGCTTGCCACTTCGATTCACGTTGCTCGAAAGCCTTTGTTAGTTCATTAATATAACCATGATGAACCTAGAGAGAATGTTCCAACTCCTAGATTCTATGAGTGAGGGCTTTATTTTCAACCTTGGCAGCTCTCGCATCTCACATTTAGGCCTTGAGTCTTTGATGTCTTCATTGGTAGGTGGAAGCAAGAGGACATACATGAACTTTCTTTGCTAGTTCTGACTTCCTCCTTTTGATAATTTAGCTCATGATTGAGAGTGGCAACTTCTGCTTCCTATTCAACTAATGTCTTGCCAATATGTTTGGACTTGTTAGCTTTTCAGAGTGTCACATAATCCTTCATTAGGCTTTCGAGGTCATCTTTAAAGTGATCCCTTTCTTTAATGACTCGATCCATTTCACCATTCTTAAGATAGATATCCATCTCTAGCTGGCCCTTTACCTTCTTAAGTCGAAAGATTTCTATGGCAAAGGATGCCTTTTCTTGTTCGAACTCCCTCCTAAGTAGCTCAATTAGGATTTGTAGTATCTCGAAGTTAGGTGGTAGCAATGGATCGCTGATATGATGGAGTCTCAATTCTTCATATCCAGGAATGGTGGGGCTTTCTCTCCAGTATCTTTCCATATAATAGACCTTTTTCCAAGCTTGGAAAGCTAATTGGACTTTTGCTTTATAATTGGGCTTTCCATGATCAAAATCCTAATGTCCCAAGTCTTTGAAGAACAAGATGAATTGCTGGCACTTGAACTAACATTATACCAATACAGAAGCATAACTAGTATTTCCCTATAATCCCAAGAGTGATAACATAAGTTTAGTCTCCATATCTGTACACAATTAATTGAAGGAACACCCATGGGGCTCTGCACATGATTTCTTCATCCTTAATGTTTCATAATTCCTCGATAAAATGCTTTTCTATCTTATCTTGATGACATTCTTCCTCTAATACTGCGAAAAAAGGCAGAATGTGTTTTTAAAGCTCAATCACAAAAAGAATGGTGTCTGTTATGAGAATTCATGTTCATCATTTTTATGGGATGAACTTTGATCTAAGGAAAATGATGGAAAGAAAAGCTTTTCTTATAAAACCAAAGAATCAATATTTTGTATCCTACTAAGGTGAATATGTTCTTAAAGTTCAATCACAAAAGGAATGGAGTTTGTTATGAGAATTCAAGTTCGTCATATTTTTAGGAGCAACATTGATTCTAAGGAAAATGATGAAAATAAACGATTTTCTTCTAAAATGAAAGCATCAATGTCATGCATCCAAATGAGGTGAATATGTTCTTATAGGCCAATCACAAAAAGAAAAGAGATTGTTACAAGAATCAATGTTCGTTAGATCTATGTGATTAATTTTGATCTAAGCAAAATGATGGAAACAAAAACTTTTCTTCTAAAACCAAAGCATCAATATCACGCATCCTAATGAGATGAATTTGTTCTTATAGCCCTATCACAAAAAGAATGAAAATTGTTATGAGAACCCATGTTTGTCACATTTATGCGATGAACTTTTATTCTATGGAAAATAAAGGAAAGAAATGATTTTCTTGTGAAAAGAAAGTGTTAATATCATGCATCTTAATGAAATGAATTTGTTTTATAGCCCAATCCCAAAAAGAAAAGAGGTTATTACGAGAATCGATGTTCGTCACATCCATGGGATGAACTTTGATCTAGAGAAAATGATGGAAAGAAAAGCTTTTTTTGTGAAACGAAAGCATCATTTCATGCATCCTAATCAGATGAATTTGTTTTTATAGCCCAATCACAAAAAGAAAGAAGATTGTCATAAGAATCCATATTCATCACATCTAAGCGATAAAATTTGATTTAAGGAAAATAATAGAAAAAAAAGCTTTTATTGTGAAACCAAAGCATTAATATCATGCATCCTAATAAGGCAAATTTGTTCTTATAGTCCAATCACAAAAAGAATGAAAATTGTTATGAGAACCCATATTGTCATATCTATGGGATGAACTTTGATTCTATGGAAAATAATGGAAAAAAACACATTTCCTGCATAAAGAAAGTATTAATATCATGCATCCTAATAGGGTAAATGTGTTTTTATAGCCCAATCACAAAAAAAAAATGATTGTTACGAGAATCCACGTTCATCACATCTATAGGATAAACTTTCATCTAAGGAAAATAATGGAAAAAAATTGTTACGAGAATCCATGTCATGCATCCTAGTGAGGTGAATTCATTTTTATAGCTCAATCACAAAAAGAAAGGAGATTGTTAAGAGAATCCTTGTTTATGATTAATTCTGATTAAAGGAAAATGATAGAAAGAAAAGCTTTTCTTGTGAAACCAAATCATCAATATCATGTATCCTAATAAGTTGAATGTGTTCTTATAGCCTAATCACAAAAAGAAAGAAGATTATTATGAGAATTCATGTTCGTAACATCTATAGGATTAACTTTGATCTAAGGAAAATAATGGAAACAAAAGCTTTTCCTGTGAAACTAAAGCATCAATATCATGCATCCTAACAAGGTTAATGTGTTCTTATAGCCCAATTATAAAAAGAAAAGAGATTGTTACAAGAATCCATGTTCATCAAATCTATGGGATAAACTTTGATCTAAGGAAAATGATGGAAAAAAGATTGTTATGAGAGTCTATATCATGCATCCTAATAAGGTGAATGTGTTTTTATAGCCTAATCACAAAAAGAAAGGAGATTGTTATGAGAATCCATGTTTATCACATCTATGGGATGAACTTTCATCAAAGGAAAATGATGGAAAGAAAAGCTTTTTTTGTGAAATCAAAGCATACAAATCATGCAACCTAATGAGGTGAATGTATTCTTAAAGCTTAATCACTAAAAGAATGGAGGTTGTTATGAGAATCCATGTTTGAAACATCTATGGGATGAACATTGATCTAAGGAAAATGATGGAAAGAAAAACTTTTCTTGTGAAACCAAAGCATCAATATCATGTATCCTAATGAGGTGAAGGTGTTCATAGCCTAATGGCAAAAAAAAAGCAGACTGCTATGAATCCATGTTCATTACATCTATGTTATTAATTTTGATCAAAGTAAAATGATGGAAACAAAAGCTTTAATTGTGAAACCAAAGCATCAATATCATGCATCCTAATGAGGTCAATTTGTTCCTATAGCCCAATCAAAAAAAGAATGGAAATTGTTATGAGAATCCATGTTTGTCACATCTGTGGAATGAACTTTGACTCTTTGCAAAATAATGGAAAGAAATACTTTTCCTATGAAAAGACAGCATCAATATCATGCATCCTAATGACATGAATGTGTTTTTATAGCCCAATCTCAAAAAGGAAGGAGATTGTTTTGCGAATTCATGCTCATCACATCTATGTGATTAATTTTGATCTAAGCAAAATGATGGAAACAAAAACTTTTCTTCTAAAACCAAAGCATTAATATCACGCATCCTAATGAGATGAATTTGTTCTTATAGCCCTATCACAAAAAGAATGAAAATTGTTATGAGAACCCATGTTTGTCACATTTATGCGATGAACTTTTATTCTATGGAAAATAAAGGAAAGAAATGATTTTCTTGTGAAAAGAAAGTGTTAATATCATGCATCTTAATGAAATGAATTTGTTTTATAGCCCAATCCCAAAAAGAAAAGAGGTTATTACGAGAATCGATGTTCGTCACATCCATGGGATGAACTTTGATCTAGAGAAAATGATGGAAAGAAAAGCTTTTTTTGTGAAACGAAAGCATCATTTCATGCATCCTAATCAGATGAATTTGTTTTTATAGCCCAATCACAAAAAGAAAGAAGATTGTCATAAGAATCCATATTCATCACATCTAAGCGATAAAATTTGATTTAAGGAAAATAATAGAAAAAAAAGCTTTTATTGTGAAACCAAAGCATTAATATCATGCATCCTAATAAGGCAAATTTGTTCTTATAGTCCAATCACAAAAAGAATGAAAATTGTTATGAGAACCCATATTGTCATATCTATGGGATGAACTTTGATTCTATGGAAAATAATGGAAAAAAACACATTTCCTGCATAAAGAAAGTATTAATATCATGCATCCTAATAGGGTAAATGTGTTTTTATAGCCCAATCACAAAAAAAAAATGATTGTTACGAGAATCCACGTTCATCACATCTATAGGATAAACTTTCATCTAAGGAAAATAATGGAAAAAAATTGTTACGAGAATCCATGTCATGCATCCTAGTGAGGTGAATTCATTTTTATAGCTCAATCACAAAAAGAAAGGAGATTGTTAAGAGAATCCTTGTTTATGATTAATTCTGATTAAAGGAAAATGATAGAAAGAAAAGCTTTTCTTGTGAAACCAAATCATCAATATCATGTATCCTAATAAGTTGAATGTGTTCTTATAGCCTAATCACAAAAAGAAAGAAGATTATTATGAGAATTCATGTTCGTAACATCTATAGGATTAACTTTGATCTAAGGAAAATAATGGAAACAAAAGCTTTTCCTGTGAAACTAAAGCATCAATATCATGCATCCTAACAAGGTTAATGTGTTCTTATAGCCCAATTATAAAAAGAAAAGAGATTGTTACAAGAATCCATGTTCATCAAATCTATGGGATAAACTTTGATCTAAGGAAAATGATGGAAAAAAGATTGTTATGAGAGTCTATATCATGCATCCTAATAAGGTGAATGTGTTTTTATAGCCTAATCACAAAAAGAAAGGAGATTGTTATGAGAATCCATGTTTATCACATCTATGGGATGAACTTTCATCAAAGGAAAATGATGGAAAGAAAAGCTTTTTTTGTGAAATCAAAGCATACAAATCATGCAACCTAATGAGGTGAATGTATTCTTAAAGCTTAATCACTAAAAGAATGGAGGTTGTTATGAGAATCCATGTTTGAAACATCTATGGGATGAACATTGATCTAAGGAAAATGATGGAAAGAAAAACTTTTCTTGTGAAACCAAAGCATCAATATCATGTATCCTAATGAGGTGAAGGTGTTCATAGCCTAATGGCAAAAAAAAAGCAGACTGCTATGAATCCATGTTCATTACATCTATGTTATTAATTTTGATCAAAGTAAAATGATGGAAACAAAAGCTTTAATTGTGAAACCAAAGCATCAATATCATGCATCCTAATGAGGTCAATTTGTTCCTATAGCCCAATCAAAAAAAGAATGGAAATTGTTATGAGAATCCATGTTTGTCACATCTGTGGAATGAACTTTGACTCTTTGCAAAATAATGGAAAGAAATACTTTTCCTATGAAAAGACAGCATCAATATCATGCATCCTAATGACATGAATGTGTTTTTATAGCCCAATCTCAAAAAGGAAGGAGATTGTTTTGCGAATTCATGCTCATCACATCTATGTGATTAATTTTGATCTAAGGAAAATGATGAAAACAAAAACTTTTCTTACAAAACCAAAGCATCAATATCATGAATCCTAGTGAGGTGAATATGGTTTTATAGCCTAATGACAAAAAGAAAGGAGATTGTTATGAGAATCCATGTTTATCATATCTATGGGATAAACTTTGATGTAAGGAAAATAATGGAAAAAATATTGTTACGAGAATCCATATCATGCATCCTGATAAGGTGAATGTGTTTTTATAGCCCAATCATAAAAAGAAAGGAGATTGTTGCAAGAATCCATCTTCATTACATCTATGGAATGAACTTTGATCAAGGGAAAATGATGGAAAGAAAAGCTTTTATTGTGAAACCAACGCATCAATATCATGCATCCTAATAAGGTGAATGTGGTTTTATAGCCAATCACAAAAAGAAAGGAGATTGTTACGAGAATCCATGTTTGTCACACCTATGGCATGAACTTCTATCTAAGAAAAATGATGGAAAGAAGATTGTTGAGAGAATCCATATCATGCATCCTAATGAAGTGAATATGTTTTTATAGCCCAGTCACAAAAAGAAAGGAGATTGTTACGAGAATCCATGTTTGTTACATCTATGGGATGAACTTTAATCAAAGGAAAATGGTGGAAAGAAAAGCTTTTATTGTGAAACCAAAGCATCAAAATCATGCATCCTAATAAGGTGAATGTGGTCTTAAAGCTCAATCACAAAAACAAAGGAGTTTGTTATGACAATCCATCTTCATTACATCTATGGGATGAACTTTGA
>JBBYHM010323602.1:0-26156 GCA_038381775.1 Adansonia rubrostipa
ACAAGATGCATGGACATGGCATAAAATGCATGAGCAAGAGATATCAAACTAATGAGGATGAAATGAGGCATTTTGCAGATAAAAGAGGCATTAGGGCATCCAAATCTTAAACTACCACAACTAAATGCCACAATAATGCATGATAATCCTAAGAAGATAATGGAAACATGGAAAGCTCACTACAATGATGAAGATGAAAAACAAAAAATAAAAATGATAAAGTGAGAAGCTATATTAATAAAACTTTAATTTTCTGCCAAACAGTTGGAGCAACAAAGATGGCTTGAATTTTCCTCTATTTCTTGTTGTTAATAAGCAAGAAAAAGAGAGAAACAACAAGGTTTTGGTTCTAGTATGGACGAGGGTGATTTTCAGAATGTGTAATGGTTGGGAAGTGAGTGTTTTGGGGCTATTTCTGGGTGCTTAGTAAAGAGCTATGGGATTTGGTTTTTTCGATGTGTTAATGTGTTTCGGAAGTGAAAATGAGCTGGAATCTAACCTCTTTCAACTGAGATAGAAGTGGTCCATTTATACTAGCCTCTTAGAGCCAAATTGAAGGTGTTTTTAACCATTTCTTAAGAGGGACAAAGTGATGTCAGCATGGTGGCTATAAGGTGGCTGTAAGGACCAACTTACTACCAATGTGATGGGCATAAGGTGGCCAGTTTAAATGCTGAAGTGATTTTCCAGCAAATAGGGTGGCTGATTGTGATATTGGCCAACAAACTAGGGAGTAGGGTGATCATGTGATATTGACCCTTGTTGATCCAATTTAGACTTCAAAAAAATGTAACTTGATATGGGTTTTGATCTTTCTTGATGCAAAGAAATAAGTTAAAATCGAGTTTTGGATCAATAGTGGATGAGTCAAAAATGTTTGAATCATGAAAATGGCCTGCATGTATCGATGTATCGATACATTGCATAATGTATCGATACATTTGGTCTGAAAACCTTGATGGTATCGATACTATGAACCATTGTATCGATACTATAAACCACTGTATCGATACATGTTATGTATCGATACATTTCTTTACAAAATGCATGTTTTGGTCCTGGCATGGCCTAGTATCAATACATGAGGTCCTGTATCGATACGAAGGCTTATGTATTGATACATCTACATGTTGTATCAATACAAATGGGGACATTTCAAATTTTTGGCACGTTGGAGCATTGTATCGATACATGAGAACCATGTATCGATACATTCAAGTAAAATTATGAATTTTCTCATATCTTTTATCCTTGAATACCTTAAACTATGTCATTTGATGCCAAATCTTTGCATTTACCTTCAATATGATCCCTAGGCCTTCTTGACCTCCTCAAAATACTTTTTCGCCATCGCCCCTCTTACGTTCATGCTCTAGATTGCTAAAAATTAGCTCAGAGAAGATAAGGTGTCTATAGTTGTATTACCTATAAAAGGTAAAATGGTCATTTTATACGATTATCGAGTCCTTTAAGGTATTGTAATGATTATATGTTAAAAGTACACCCTAATGGTATTTTGGTAATTTACCTTAAAATTGAGGCATTTATGATCATTGGAATACTTAAATGTCGAAGGTGCATAATAGGGATAGTTTTGTCATTTTATGAAGTTATCGAGTCTTTTAGGGTTATCGAGATACTTATATGTCAAAAGTAGACCTTAGGGATATTTTAGTAATTTACCTTAGAACCATATGCTATGCAATCATAAGATACTTCTATTTTGAATGTGTATAGTAGGAATAGGTTCATACTCTTAAGATAATATCGCGTCCTTTAGGGTTATTGGGATACTTTAATGTCAAAGGTATACCTTAAGGGTATTTTAGTAATTTTGTATTAAAATCGAGTCCTTTAAAATTACTAGGATACTTTCCCATCGAAGATATTATAAGGGACATTTTGGTTCTATCCATGATGTTCTTCCTTTGAGTCTATTTCGTACGTGTAGTCGAAACTGAGTCTTAGGACAAAATTTATTATTTATTATAAAATCAAAATCTTTAGAAAATCAAGGCATTATCTCCGATGTTAAAGTAGTATGTGGAATTTCTCCCAGCATATGAAAGAGATTCTATAGATTATTTCAATAATGAGATATCCTTTTAAAAAAAAAAGAAAATCGAGATTTTTATGAATTTCAAAAAAAAATAATAAAACCTTTCATATTCCTTCGGTTCTTTAGTGTGGTCCAAAAAATGTTTTTATTTTTATAACATTTTGTGTTCTTCTTGATTTCCTATGGGGTATGGCAGAGATAAGGATAAAACCTTTCATGTTCCTCCAACTCTCTGTGAGGTACGAAACATATCTTGATTTTCAAAAATTATTGAAAACATGATTTTCTTATACAAAAAAATAAATTGTTTCATAAAATTTTATTTTGATATACAAGAATTATAATTAAATATCGAATATTACAATCGAACAAAAATTAGATTTAAATTAATACATGATTAATAAGGTACCGATTGCCGAGCATTATGAGAGGGGTCGATCTTTATTCGTGATTGTAAATAACTCTCAGACCATTTCACGTGATCTTTAGTATTCACGTAGATGTCAAAATTTGTTTTTAAGGTTTTTGTAACCCTTAAAATACGAACTCTTGTAGGTGACCAATCTCACCTAGCCAAAATAGATTGGTGGTGACTCCAAGATAAATGGTTATTTCCTAATGACTATTTTGGGTTAAGTTAAGTGAGCGATTCATCTTAATGATTTGTCCCCAAACATGAAAAATAAGAAAAATAATAATGATATGGCCCCTAAAAGATAAAAAATGATGATATATAGATATATCTAAAGGAACAAGGGGTACATTTGACATTTATGTTGCGCTGGTCAGGATTCATATCAAGGCTATGTTGTAACAGCATGGCAACTACACTAGAGACAGGCTAAATAGTTAGGCTTAAAATTAATTATGTATTAACTAAATTTTGATTAATTCGGTTTCAACAAGTATGTAATTATAATTTCTGGTACTTCTAAAACAAAATTTTTTTTCTTTTTAATTTATATCGAAATTTTGATATACATATTGTTCATATTTTTTTCACTAACCCTTTTTGTTTCCTTTGTGACATTATTTTTATAGGGCATTTAGGATAGAATTTTTATTATTTTTGAAAGAGTTGAGTCATAAAAGTTTTATTAGTTCCCCTACACACACCATGCATAGGCATACTATTAGATTCTCCTCCAAGCATGGGAAGGGGGCATATTTTACCCAATTTTTTAGGGAGGTGAGGTAGCTCAGCCCTCTGGGGTGTTAGACTCTTTTTGGGCCAATGAAAAGCCTATCATTTGTAAATTCCTATGTCTACCTGAGGTGTTAGTAGGCATGCAAAATACTCTCACTCGAATTGAACCTTTTTCAACATAAACCCATGATGGGTAAGGCTTAGGGTACCTCATCAGTTCTTTCTAGACTTGGGGACTAAATCAAGAACATGTTTAGATGTTCAATCCGAGCTTCATATAATGAACCGTAAAGGCCTTATATAGTTAGAGCTATACCCGATTCTAGAGGTTACTAATTAGGTACACATAGGGGAACGCTTCTTACCTTTTTCTTTTTATTTTACGTTTTGAATGAAAATCATATGATGGTAACAAACATCATCGTTTATGGCAAAATTTTAGTTTTACTTTAAAAGGAGCCATCATTATTTCAATGCATATATCAAGTGATATGAGTGGACATCGTCACTTATAATTACTTTTTTTTACTTTGCAAGCCATTATGCGGCTCTAAACATTTAGGTCAAGCGATAATGTTCACACATCATTGCTAATGACAAGACCTTGACATTTGCCCCAACAAACATCGTAACACCTTAAAAGATCTGTTTGCCAGCAAAATTCTTTTCTTGCATAAATCTTAATTTCCTGCACTTTCCTTTTACCCTTTTGTACACAAGGCAATAATGAACAAGCATTGTGCTACCCATAATAAGATTGATCTTTTTTCCCTTAAGACACCATAATGCCTTAACTTATTTTTGGAGCAATCTTTTTAACAATAAACCTTTCTGGTATATATTTGTTTATCTCATTTTGTTACAAACTTTTCTTTAACATTACATTAATTTCATTCTTGTAGAGCAAAAAAGAGATTTTTCTTAGATTTAAAAGTTCTATAAAAAAGTTTTCTTTCAAATGAAAAGTGTCGGGACAATCAAACATCATTGACTAGCGGAGATGAATTTTTAGCAATACTACAAAGAATGGAGTCAAATCATTGTGAAATATAGGAAAGATTGATGAAACAACCAGAAGAGATGCAAGCAAAACTTATCTAAGGGAATCACCTTTATACTATTATCAACTGATCTAAGGTAGAAAGGCAACCATTGGTGAAAATAATTACTATCGAATGGAAAGAGTTTGGAAATGTAAATTCCTAAAATCAAGGGAATAACCCTAATACTATTGTTGGCTTATCTGGGGCAAGAAAACAATCCATATTAGAAAAGCCCCTCTCTCTGAATTAACATCATTTTGTAAATGATGCATGTTAAGCGTTTTGATAAAACAAGAATGTTTCCCAAAAAACAAATATTTTTAAAAGCGTGATAAACAAAAGTCTCAAAAATACTAATGATGGATGTTGAAATGAGCTTGTACGCTTGCATTCATTTCCTTGTGAATAAAACCATGATCATTTTAAAGACACAATATTTTATGGAAGTAACTTTAAAGATTGTAAATCATGATTTCCTTGCTAAAGAATGAAACAAGAAAAACCCTCAGCATCACCAATGGGAATGATCAAATTTTGCAAGGAGAAAATCCATTTGAAGAAATTTGAAGACATTTAAAAATCCTTAAGTACCTTAGGTTGTCAACCCTCAGTTGTATAGATCGACATCAAAAATTAAATTCATTACTTTTCCAACTTAACATTTTGATCCTAAATCTTTCATAGCTAATTCTGATACCTGTTAAAAAGCTACTAGTTAGGAGAATTAAAGGAAAACCAAATTGGACTGATTTTTAAAGAATTCAAGTTTCATATGACTTTATCCATTCGTGCCTACGAAAATGGAGCATTTATGCTATCCACTGTGAAATTTTTTGGTCAACCATAATTTTTTAAGCTTTTTAACACATTTTGAGGAAAACCCAAACTATGATTTAGGAAATTTTCCAATAAAAGATTATTAGTCTTTAAGAGATTTGAATATCACGTGTTTTTAACTTAAAAGTTTAAAAAAACTTTTTTAAAAAAATTATTTTGAGAAACGTAAAAAGGAGTCAGGAAAAGAAATAAGGGTTTCTCAAATTTAAGGGCAACAAATCAGATAAGACCTAACCCATGTGAAGGAATAGATGAAATGAAAATTTGACATGGAGAGTTTAAAACTCATCAAGGTAAGATGGTAACAAAAGACTGAAAAAAGAGTGATCTTTCCTGAGGCATTGGAAGATCAACAGATTTCTACGTCATCCATAGCATATGCTTTATTTGATACTTGATATTTACATAATTTCATGATCATCTGCATCATTTACGTGATATTGGCATTTGCATCATTTCTTTACACATAACTTTTCATTGATATTTGCATTTACATGATTCCATGGGCATTTCCATCATCCTCAACACTAGCAATCTATGCATTTTCATCATTTGATTTTTTTAAACCATGTCATCATTTTGCAATCATGCATTATCACACTTGCTTAAGTAATTATAATCGTATCAACCATTGATCATTCATAAAAAAATGTCAAAAGTCTTTGATGGTGATATTTGAAGCATTCACAAGTCTTTTATGGTCATATTCAAAGCATTCACAAGTCTTTGAAGGTGACATTCGAAGCATTCAAAAGTCTTCGATGGTGATATTTAAACCATTCACAATTCTTAGAGGGTGATATTTGAACCATTCAAAAATCTTCAATAATGATAATCAAAGCATTCCCAAGTCTTTGATGTTGATATTCGAAGCATTCAAAAGTCTTCGATGGTGATATTTGAAACAATTTTAAAAAGTTTTTGTTTCATGGTGAAATCCGAAGCATTCAAAAGGTTTTGGTTTCAAAAGAACTCTTCGGTGGTAAAATCTGAAGCATTTTAAAAAGTTTTTAAAATTTTTGGTGGCATATCCAATGCTTTTGGTGATAGCAACTAGAATAATTTTCAAAGACTCTGACATCATATCCTAAATGTACTAGTGATAGTTATTGAACTTGTTTTCTTTTTGCAAGTCAAAAAACATCCCTGAAAAGAGAAAAAGGCAAACTCCTTTAGAAGATTCCCTAAGAAAAAATTAAAGGATAGGCCACAGGGATGCTAATTCGGTAAAATTTAGTGAGATAATGGATGCCTATCAAGGATGGTCAGCCTAAAGATAATTGATCTTATTGTAATATGCCTTCTAAAGGGAGTTTCTCTCTTAACTTTGAAATTTTGTATCATTTTTTTTGAAACTGTGAATTTTGAAATAAATTTTGGTTTATAAATAGTATGCATTTTGTCATAGGCCATGAATCTTGTTAATAATGATTTCTAGTATCTAAGGTAATAAGAACATTTTGAAAAAATTTTCTTTGGTAGGTTATCACCATTAGATTGGACCCTTTCAGAAAGATCTTTCACCTTTATTAATGTAAATATCCTGGACACCAAGCTATAGACTTTTCATCCCTAAACGTTCTTTTTTAGAGCTCTTGAGGGTCGAACGAACAAGTTATACTCTTAAAAGTTGAAATGCTGATAGTTCGACATCTATTAAGATAATGATGGTATTCCAAGATTTCCTAAACTTATTTAGATAACCTTTCACCATAACTTTCATGACACTTCTCTAAATCCCTTGATTAAAGCAGAATAACAATGAAAATGAGCCAAAAACATTTTTTCCTTTGGATAAAACCTTTTCAATTCAATGTCTGATAAGTAAGATAAAAGATTCATTTTCCCATGCTATTCGATTTCTTTTGTAAAGGCTCGACCGGAATCAAGATTCATTGATGGTTGAAGAATTGATAAGAGGCATACATTAGGCCAAAAAAAAATTTTAAAAAATTGATTGCAACATCATGTTGTTAAGGTACTCTAAATGATTTCAAAAGGAAATTTATCCTCTTTCCTTGGGAAGATATTGTCAATCAAATTGCTTTATTTGAAATGAAAAATGGTCAGCTTTCTCGATCCTTTTACAAATATAGAAAATTATTCCTTTTACAGTCCCTTTTAAGCCTGATGATTTGTTCTTTCTTTAAACCTTAATCAACGATCACCCTCCACGCCGGGGTGCAAGCGAAAGAAAGCTTCAAGATCAGAAAGAGCGACTCTTGTTTTAAAATTACAAGAAGAACAAGTCGATTGTCACAAGGCTAAGTTTAAAGACAGATTAAAGTTTAAATTTTAAGGGGCAAAGCCCATTTTAATGTTACGAGAAGAACAAGTTGGTTAACACAAGGTAATTTTGAAAACCAATCAAATTTCAAGTTTTAAGTTCTTTCGAAATAAAAAATGAAGAAAAATGGGATGAAAAAAGAAATCAAAAGAAAGAAAGAAGATAAAAATGAAAATCTAAATAAAGATTAAAAAAATAAAGATATGCTCATTTTGAAAGACATGCTAGATTGAATTCCTTTTGAAACAAAATGATCCTTGATTTAATTACCTTTAAACATTTAATTTGGTCTTACCTATCCTTTTCTTTCTAAACCATAAACCATGGCCTGCATTACGTACCTACAAAGTCCATGTTGAACAAACATAGCCCATTGGGTTGTTAAGCTATTCCTATAAAGCTCTTTTCAAATTCATTTTTTTGATGATTTTTGAGTCCTCAAGAATATGATGGGCCATCAATTAAAAATGAAAAAAAAATAAAGTTATAGGCAAAAAACCCAAAAAGGATAGCCTAGAACAAACTTAAAGGCTTTGGAATTGCTCTTAAACTGATAAAAGAGCCACCAAAGAAAAAGAACTTCTCCATATTGATCCATAAATGATTCCAAACTTCCAAAAATTTCATGACTTCAGCAAAAAATTGAGTCAAATACCCTAATATTGATCTGATTCAAAATATTCAAAATTTTGTGCCTAACCTTAAGAATTGATACTTACGAAAGACCTTCCAAATTAACCCTTTAAGACTTGGTATTTACTTGTATTAGCTTAACACCTACGAGCTATTGTATTTGAAGATTATTAGGATGTTGTGACTTGATTGCTTGCCTTTTAAGAAATTTCCATAAAAACAATATTCACCTAAATTTGGTATTGATAAACCTCAACCTGATTGTATCAATTTCTTCAAATCAAATTTTACCGGTGCCACCCCATTTGTACCTCCAAATTCATTTCCTTATCTCACTCAAAGATGTCAGAAATAGTGATTATTAATCAAAAGAAACTTGATATTAGGAAATTCACGGTTGAAATTATTTTGAAATTTCCATATCTTTTGAATAAATAGATCCTTTCCTAGGTTAGAATAAGAACGTGATCTTGTTTTGTAAATCCTGAAATATAGATGAATTATGATACATCTTTTAATTTTAATAGGATTATTTATATATGCCTTGAGCAACAAAATGTTCACTCTTATCCAATTACGTAAAATTGTATCTTTAAATTGATAAATATTAATTCATTATTTGGTAACATTTAAAGAAAATCAAATAATTTTTAAATTCCTGAAGTCAAAATTAAAAGAAGGATTTCATGGGGCAAACATGAATTTGCCCTTTAACAATTTGAACTTTCAATATCAAGTAATCAGAAAAAAAAACTTAGTAACAATAAGGTTCAAATTGATAAGACGTTGCTAATCTTGACCTTCATGATATTTCAAATTCATATGTTCTCTTCATCTGATCCTGTAAAAGCTAAATGAAGTAGGATTCAAGTTTGTCAATAATATGTCCTCATCATCCGATTCTATAAAAGATGTAGAATTTAAACTTGTCAGTAATATATCCTCTTCATCTGATCCTATGAAAGGTAGGTGAAGTCAAATTTAAGTTTATCAGTAATATGTCTTCTTCATTTGATCTTGTGAAAGGCAAGTGAAGTGGGATTTAAGTCAACTTTATTCAATCTCATGAAGGGTAGGTAGAGTTTTAAGTAACATATCTTTTTCATTCGATCCTATAAAGGATGGGCAGAATTTTATGAAAGTTATTCTCTTCATTTGATCATATGAAAAATAGGTAAAGTGGGATTTAAGTCTTCTTCATTCTATCTTATGATGTATAGGTAGAGTTTTGAGTATGATCTCCTCTTCATTCGATTCTATGAAAAGGTAAGTGAAGTAAAATTTAAGTCAACTTCCTTCGATCTCTAAAAGTTAGGCAGAGTTTTAGTAAATTATTCTTTTCATCTATGTTATGGAAAGTATGTGAAGTAGGATTTAAATCTTCTTCATTCGATCCTATGAAGTATAGATGGAGTTTTTGAGTAAGATGTCCTCTTCATTTGATCCTATGGAAGTTAGGTGAGGATTTAAGTCTACTTCATTTGAACCTATAAAAGGTAGATGGAGTCTTTGAGTAAGATGTCCTCTTCATCTAATCCTGTGGAAGGTAGGTGAAGTACGATTTAAGTCTACTTCGTTCAATCCCATAAAAGGTAGGTAGAGTTTTTAAGTAAGATGTCCTCTTTATTCAATCTTATGAAAGGTAAGTGAGGTAAGATTTAAGTCAAATTCGTTTAATCCAAAATGAAGGGTAGGCAAAGTTTTTAAGTAAGATATCTATTTCATTCAAACTTGTGAAAAATAGGTGAAGTAGGGTTTAAGTCAACTTTGTTCAATCTTGTAAAGGGTTATTTGGTTATGAACCAATGAAGTAAAAAGGATTCTTCATTTGTTCATGTGAAATATAGGTTAAGAAGGCTTTAAAAAGCCCAAGAGTAACCGATGGCTTTATCCCTATTGAAAGTAGCACCAAAATTTGAAAAGCCAAAGAGTAGCTAATGGTTCTGTCCCAATGAAATTGGCAACAAAATTAGAAAGCCCAAGAGTAGCTAATGGCCTTGGCCCAATTGAAACTGGTATTTAAATATGAAAGCCCAATCTAGTCAATTAGGTAAAAAACTAATATAGTTGGCCTATATGTATATATACACGTATATATAATTAAAAATTTTAAGAAAAGAAAAAACACTTTATGTTCAAAGGCTTATCATGGCCCAAACAAAATCATGTCTATTTAGTCCTTGCCCTATTCCTGATTCTTAGCAACGACCAAATAGGTGCAGTTGTAGACACCTAATTTTGTTCGAGCCTCTTTCCCCGAGAATCCTAAAATATGTAAGACTAAAAATCTACTAATCATCCTAGTAAGGGTTGACATCCTTCAGGTGAAATAAACATTTTCAAGACCTTTTTAGTCTGGCTTAAATGGCTGCACATGCACATGATAGTAAAAATGCAATTTCAAAGGTCTCACGGAACAATTCTTAGATAAAAAAAGAATATTCAGGTAAAAATTAGTTTTTAATAGTATTTTCTTGAAATTTTAAAATTTATATCTACATTGGATGTTATGGTCAAATTTTTTTATTTTTAAAGATTTTTCAAGAGTTTTTGTGAAATTTTAGAAGTTGATTGTTGTATATTTTATTGATATTTATGTAGTATTAACACCAAAAAATTGATTTTTAACTTTATTCCTGTCAAGTTTGAAAATCCATTTCTGCAGATAATATCACGATTGAATTTTCTATTTTTAGGAATTTTTTGAGATTTTTACGTGAAATTTTGAAAGATGACAGCCACATATCTTTGCCAATGCCTATATGGTACTATGTCGATACTCACCCTAAAAATAAAAAATATTCATGAAAAATATGTATTGGCATTTTTTACCACAAGATGTCAAGTTGTCAAATTTATTTTTTGCTTTTCAATTTTTTACAATAATGCAAATATTCTACTCGTGAAATTTTTTTGACAAAAAAATTATTCCAAATTTTAGATTTTTACCTTTATTATTCTATAAATTAATATTTTGAAAGTATGTTCAATTCAACTTATTTTTATAAATATTTCAACATATTTTAGAGAATTTCCTCGTCTCTAAATGAGAAACTTTTTCTTTGCAAAATATCATAGAGTTTAAAGTTTTAAATATTTTTACATATTTTAATAAAAAATCTTGGATATTGCTTTTTGAAATTTTGATTCATTCTTATTAAATATAATTTCCCTTTGAAAAGCTTTTTGCTAGTATTTTTTTTACGGTTTGAAATTTTTAATTACTTTTCTCTTGCATATAAAAAGTTCTCAAAATTTTATTTTGGAATTTTTATATGTTAATTTTATTTTAGTCAACCAAAGTTTTTTTTCCCATTTCATAGCCATTAAAACCCATTAATTTTCCTAACGAGCCCAATAAGCCATTAAATAGGCCCAATAATCTTACTTTTGTTTTCTAACAAGCCAAATAAGCTTATTTTGAATAAATTTTTAATGAAATTTATTATGTGAAATTTTATTTTGTGAATATAAAATTTTTTATTTGGTATAACTTAGTCCCTATAATTTATTTTATCCACATTAGATTTTTTTTTCTCAATTTATCTTATCTCCATGTTCTAAGTGATGATGTCATGCATGATGAAACATGCATAATGACAAAAGCTTTTACTAAAGCTTATCAAAAAAGCTTAGAAAAAATAATAAAAAAGTAAATAAAAAAAAGAAAAAATTCAATAAGCATTCAACCAAGGGGGATTTCAGCCCCCTTGTTCAATTCTCCTTTTAAATAAAAGGGATGAATATTCATTTAGGAACTTTAGCCATCCATAGCAAAAACCACTAGAAAAACACAAAAAATTTCTCAGTTTCTAACCTTTTTAAGGTAATTCCTCTTGTAAAATCTTTAATTTTGTTCATTTCATTCAATTTTCTTCTTTTTAATGAGCCAAAACCATGCTTGTGCTCATGGATTTTCATCCATGTTGCAAGGCCAAGTATGAAGGCTATGATCACAGCTTAGTGATCTAAATGTTTAATTTGATTTTTGTTAGTAATAGCTTGATTTTCATTATGAAAATATATACTTGTTATGGAAATAATGTTGTGATGTTGCATATATAATTTTATGTTGTTTTTCTTGGTGTTTTCATGATGATTCATGATGAATTTTATGGTTTTTATGCATATTTAAGCTTGATAGAAATAATGACATGTGTTTATATTACTATTCATGTAAAGAAAAAAAAAATTTTCATGATTTTTTTTCATGTTGGCCTAATGTGATGGTGATTTTTGGTAATATTTTTACGCTTGATTTTGTGATATTTTGTAAAATTCAAAACTAGTAGGGTCTTAAAAACAATTATCCCAAATTTTTTAATGCTTTGGAAAGGTAATTCCATGCTTGGTCAAAGTAACAAGGATGACCTTGTGGTATTTTTTATTTTTTAGGTTTTTTTTGTAATTATGAAAAATTTAAGGACTAAATTGTAAAAATTAAAAAAAAATTCCAAGTTGGCTGAATGCTTGTTCTGACTTTTACTATGATTTTCGTGATTTTCGTGATATGTACGATGCTTAATTTTGAATTTAAATCACGTAGGGACTAAATTGCTAAATTACAAAAAAAAAATTCTTATCCAACCATGGCCAAAATCATGGTGAGACCTCTAGGTGTGTTTTTCATGCAATTTAACATATTTGAATCTGTTTCATGCATTTCTAACCTTTTTAGGGCCTTGTTGTAATTTTAAAAACTTTAGAGGCTTATTTGCAAAACTTGAAAAAATATTATTCGAAGGTTAAAGTTACTCAGCTGAACCTTCCATGTGACTTCTGACATGATTTTTATGTTGATTTGTTTATATTTAATGTTTGATTTTTTATTTTATGTCAAATATGGACCAAATTGCAAAGTTAGAAAACTTTGGGGATAATATAGTAAATCTCTCTATTTTAGGGTCATAATGGTCATTTCTCATGTCAAATTACCCATCTAGGGTATTTTGATCATTTTAGGGATATTTTTATCATTTTTAGCCATTTTGGACCTAAAATGTAATTTTGAGAAACTTAAAGACCCTATTTGCAATTTTTTTATATTTTAGGTCAATTTCGATGTCTAAATACTCATCAAAGGTAAAATGGTCATTTTATATGATTATTGAGTCCTTTAGGCTATTGAGATGTTTATATGTCAAAGGTACACACTAGGGGTATTTTCATAATATACCTCAGAATCAAATCTTTTATGATCACTAGGATAATTATATGTCCAAGTTGCATACTAAGGATAGGTTTGTCATTTTATGAAGTTATTGAGTCCTTTAAGGTTACCAAGACACTTATATGTTAAAGTAGACCTTAAGGATATTTTAGTAATTTAGCTTAAACCAAGTCTTATATGATCACCAGGATACTTTTATGTCAAAGGTGCACGGTAGAAATAGGTCATACTCTTAAGATAATATCAAGGCTTTTAGGGTTATCGAGATACTTTTCTAGCGAAGGTCTACCGTAAGGGCATTTTAGTAATTTTGAATTGACAACTGAGACCTTTAGAGTTACTAGTATACTTTCATGTCAAAGGTACTCTAAGGGACATTTTGGCCTTATCAACCATGTTTGAGTCTTTTAAGTCTAATTTCATACATGTAGTTGAAACTGAGTCTTGGGACCAATTTTATTATTTATTATAAAATTAAAATTTTAAGAAAATCGAGGCAATGTCTTTGATGTTAGAGTAGTACATAAAATTTATCCTAGCATATGAGAGGGGTTCTTTACATTATTTAGTAACGAGATATTCTTTTAAGATCAAGAAAATTGAGATTTTTATGAATTTTGGAAAAATATAACCTTTGGTATTCAGTTCTTTGGTGGGGTGCGAAAGATATTTTTATTTTTAAAATCTTTTATATTCTTTTGACTTTTCGGTGCGGCATGGAAAAGATAACAATAAAACTTTTCGTGTTCCTTCGACTCTCTGGTGGGGTATGAAAGATATTTTAATTTTCAAAAATATTGAAAGATCGATTTTCTCATATGGAACAATAAAATTATTTCACAAAAAAATTTATTTTGATACACTAGAATTATAATTAAATATCAAACCTTGAAACCGAACAAAACTCAAGCTTAAATTAACACATGATTAATAAAGTACCGATTATCAAGCATCATGAGAGGGATTAATCCCTACTCGTGATTGTAACTGACTCCCAGACTCTTTCACTTGATCGATGGTATTCACGTAAACCTTGGAGTTTGCTTTTAATGGTTTTGTACCCTCAAAATACGAACCCAATTGGTGACCAATCTCACTAGCCAAAATGGATTAATGACACTCCAAGTTAAATAGTCATTTTAACTATCTAGGGTTGTGAGCAATTCATCTCGATGACTTGTCCCCAAGTACAAAAAATAGGAAAATAATAATTATATGGCCTCTAAAAATAAAAAAAAATAATGATATATAGATATATATATATATATAAGAACGAGGGTACACTAACCTGTTAAGTTGAGCTAGTCAGGATTCGTATCCAGGCCATGTTATGACAATAGGTTTGTCTTTCTAGAATAATATTTAGTCTTTTGGAGTTACCAGGATATTTTCATGTCAAAGGTATACGTTAGGAACTTTTCGTAATTAACTTTGGAACCAAGTTCTTTATAGGCATAGGAAACTTCCATGTCAAAGGTGCACTTTAGGTGACATTTTGATCTATTCAACCAAGTCGAGTCCTTAGAGTCTAGTTTCATACTTTTTGTCAAAACTGGGCATTAGGATAATTTTTTTATTATTTGTGATAAAATCAAAATTTTTAAAAATTAAAGCAATGTCTTTGATGTTGAAATGATCATGGAATATCTTCTAGCATATGGAAGGGGTTTTACAGATTATTTTAATAATGAGATATCCTTTTTTAATGAGTGAAATCAAAATTTTTTGAATTTCATAAAAATAAAACCTTTTGTATTCCTCTACTCATTTGGGGGTGTAAAAGATATTTTTCAAATTTTCTAAAAATAAAACCTTTCATATTCCTCCAATTATTCAATAAGATGTGGAAGATCTTTTGGTTGTTTGTATTGCTCTAATCCTTTGATGGGATGTGAAAGATATTTTGATTTTAAAAATATTAACAACTTTTTTTTTCAAACAGAATAATAAATGTTGGGTTGGGAAGATTTGAAGTACTTGAATTACAATTTAATATCGAATACTAAAACCAAATAAAAATCAAATTTTAAGGTAAAATGTAATTAATAAGGTATCAATTTTCAAGCATCATGAGAGGAATTGATCCTCACTCGTGATTGTAACCAACTCTTTAACCTTTTCACGTGATTTTTGGTATGAAAATAGATCGTGGAGTTTGTTTGCATGGTTTTCGTAACCATCAAAATACGAATTCCAATAGGAGACCAGTCTTACCTAACCAAAATAGATTAGTAGCGACTTCAAAACAAATGGTCATTTGAGGGTTAAGTCAAGTAAGCAATTCATCTTGACAACTCAGTCCCCAAACATGAAAAATTAATGATATCTAAATATATATAGGAATGAAGGGTGCACTCACCCTATTAAGTCCGGCTAGTTAATATTCATATCCTAGCCATACTGCGATAATAACCAAAGGGGTTAATAAAAGGAACAAATTTTTTGTTATCAAAGATTGAAGTAGGACTCTTGAGACCTTTAGTTTCGATGAGAGCTTTGTAATGAAAGCTTTAAATCTTGGAAAACCAAAGAAAGATGGGATTAGGGTTGGTAATTTTGGGCAAGGGATGATTTTACAAAGATTATAAAATAATTCTAGAAAATAGATAATTTTACAAATTAAGAAAACAAATTTTTTTATAAATTTTTTAAAAGAATTAAATTTTGTTTTTTTAATGAAGTCATTACAAAAAATTTCCCCATTCTCGAAATACCGTTTATTTTTTTCACCATTCTTCTTCTTTTTTTTTTCTTTTTCTTCTTCTTCTTCTTCTTTTTTTTCTTCTTCATCTCCAAAACTATTCCATTTCACCTGTCGCCTCTATTTGGTTTCATTAGAAATAAGGGAAAGCAACTTTTGTAGCCTACAACTTTTTAGCTAAAGATAAGAAAAAGAAGAGACATTTGAGGTTGAACCAACAACTTGGGCTGGTAACGAAGTAGAAAGGGTTGTTTTTAGGAGTCTTTGTATCTAACAAAAGAAGGGGAGAAAAAAAGGAGAGATAAAATGTTAGGGCTGGGGTTAAAGGAACAGTGGCAATTTTTTAATTGCAAAAGAAAGGTGCTTGTTAACATTTTTTTTGCAAAATTTAACACAATAACATGACACTTGTCACGTTTTAATTGGTTATCAAGAAGGAATTATGAAAAACCCTAATGGAGTTAACCTGAGTACTACTTAATAGAGGGTGGAATAGTTTAAGTATTTAAATTGACATTCTAAAAGTAAAGGTACCACATTGAAAATTATGACAAAGTTTAAGGGCCATTGTTGGCATTATCCCTAGATTTAAATAACTTGTAAATATAAAAATTGATAAATAGAGGGACTTTTTGTAAAGAAACTCGAACACTAACATTCATCAAATAATGGTCTATGTAATACCGACTGAAAACAAAAGTACAAATAATGACTAATGTTACTAGAATTGGAAATAGGATGACTTATGTGTCTTGATCGAACTTAGGTGAAGAAAAACTGTAAAACAATGAATATGAAAAACATACCTCAGCCAAGAGATTGATGATTCCCTTAGCCAAATTTTCATCTCCATTATTTTTTGCACATCGAGCTTGGTTATCGTAAAGCAAAACCATCTAAGTGTTCAACCTCTAACAGTTACCACATGAGTGACTCTAGAAATCTTCAAAAAAGAAGAAACTTTGTTTTATCGATAACTATGCTAGTAGTATAGGTTTTACAAACTATCCCTTGCATTATCTCTCTTGAAACCAAAATAGGAAAGATAAATAGAACTATTTTTCTCCAAATCGCAATTATTATCTTAGGGAAAGGCAAACAACTAAGACAAAAATCATTTGGCAAGGGACAGCATGATTAAGTATTTATACCTAGGGTTGGCCCATATTAGCTTTAATGGGCTAATTCACTTTAGCATTTCCCTTAATGAACATTTCAATTAAGCCTATGAATTAACATTTCAATGTTAGGTAATTTAACTGGTCTCATTTTTATTCCATAAAATTAGCTTTATATGGGTGACCATTAGGCACTTAACGTATGGTTAATAAATATAAAAATTAGTTAAGAACATATATATTTATAAACCAAATGAAGAATCTAGCAATGCATCATGGCAACCCAAATGCTAGGATAGTCATTATAGTTTAACAAGTTTTTTAGTGTGCAATATGTCATTTTAATTCAATAATTTAATCATATATCTTAGATTAAACAAGAACATGGTTTAGTGATTATACTTAGCCTTTTCCATGTTAATCCTATAGACTTTATATGTTAACTCTATAATCAATATTGCCTTATCCTAGGATTTCTAAGTTAACACGAGCCAAGAACAAATAAGATATGTCCTCATATCACTTAAGGTGATGAATCCACTCTATACCACCCATCCACCTGTAGTATGCTGTAGGTGTATACCCAAATCTACCCTACCATAGGAATCCATTCCCATGGACTCATTCATGATGATCTCTAAGTATGAGAATCCATATAAAAGGTGACCTAGTGGCATAAGTTTAAGGATTATTTACATTACTCACACATCAGAGTGTTTTAAAAACACTTTAATGAAATATTAAATAGATCTCTCAAAGTGGAACATGTTCAGTGAATTTGTAACCATGACAAGCATACTATTTTATCGCTAGGTATCACTATACTTAACTTATAAGATTAGTTGCATGCATCATATGCATGAAGGCTTAGTATATGTCAATCTTTATACATTATTAATGCCTTGCCTTTACAATATGATGATCAAGAATGGTTTTATAAATACGACTATGACGCATAAGGATCTCACATTTATAACTCTTCACAATTCCTTTGCAAGGCTAATGGTTTCATAGGCTTTATCTGCATAAGTCATCAATAACAATTATAACAAAAGATATGGATAAAGAAATACCTCATTTACATTAAATAAAATATAATGCATAATACATGAAATGATTAAAAACTAGTGTAATATAAGCAACCTAGATGGCTTGCAAGGCTTACATTCACATTCTTCCACTAGCACTAAAGCCAATTGCCCATATGTCTAAGCCTTGTAGATTCTATATGACAATTATGTTTATGCAAGGACAAAACCTTATTGATAGGATCAACTAGATTGTCTTCTTTGGAAAGGAATATCATTCGCATTATTGTGGAAAAGAATTAAATTTTAATTGCACTTCAATGTACATTGAAAAATAAAGGACAATTAGCTTCATAGTGATGCAGAGGCTTCAAAAGAATTTAAAAAATGGATTTTTTTTTAAAAAGTTGGAAAACTTATGGAATGTAACCAATCATGGATTAGAGCCAATCGCATTGCATAGGGACATTTCCCTTAGAGAACTTGCATTGCTAAACTTTTACATACCTGCACAGTATTTTATTGACATAATAACATTTGTTGATCATAATATGAATAGTCTAAAAAAATAAGACCTCTATTCTTTAAAATCAAACTTCTTTTTTCAAATAATTCGAGCTTCAAGATTGCCATCAAAGTATTTTTTTTTCAAAATTAAACCCATTTTTTCAAATAAGTCGAGCTTAGAGATTGCTATCAAAGTATATCTTTTTCAAAATTGAATTCATTTTCAAAATAGTTTGAGCTTTAAGATTGCCATTACAATATTTTATTTTCAAAATTGAATTTGTTTTATTAGAAAAGGTCAAGCTTCAAGATTATCATCAAAGTATTTTTTCAAAATCGAGCCCATTTTTTAAATGGGGTCAATTTTCAAGATTACTATCGAAACTTTTTTTTCAGAATTGAGCTCATTTTGAAAATATGCAAGCTTTGGGATAGCTATCTATCTTTTTGAAATCGAACTTGCTTTTTCAAAAAAAGTCAAGCTTAAAGATTACCTCGAAATAGTCTTTTCAAAATTAAAGTTGTTTTTTCAAATGGTTTGAGCTTTGAGATTACCATTGAAATATTTTTCTTTTTAAATTTGAACTCATTTTTAAAATAGGTCAAGCCTTAAGATTGCTGTTGAAGTATTTTCTTTTCCAAATCATACTTATTTTCAAATAAATTGAGCTCCCTTTTCTTTTTTTTAAATCTAACATATATTTTCTGCTTTTCTTCTTTTTTCCAATGCTAGGAAAAAAAACCTAAAAAAATTACCCTTACATCGAAACAAAATTGTTATCGATGGTTTTTTCTTAATTCTTGATTCTTAATAATAGGTAAAGAGGGGTGGTTTTAGATACTTAATTTTACCCAAAGCCCTAAAATTATTTTTTCTTAGCCCTAAGATTAGTGTTTCCCTAAGAATGTCACACCCTAATTACCTATTAATTACTATAAAAGCCCTAAACAAATAAATTGGTCAAATTCAATCAAAGTTAGCCAAAAAAGACATGCTTGGCCAAACTTAGTCAGTATTTGGTCAAAGTGGTCAAAATCAATCAAATTAGTCAGACAAGTTTAGATTGGTCGAAACTAGTCACTGATCAAATATGGTCAAACTTGAGCAAAATTGGTCAAGTAGGTAAATTTAGGTCAAAATCAGTTAAGCATGGTCAAAACAACTAAATTAGTCAAAATAGACAAAAATTAAGAGAAAAATTATCAAAATCAAGAAAAAAAAGTCAAAATTTGACATGGTTGAAAAGTCGAGGTCTAACTACATAGCTAATTTATATTTGTGGACATTTTCACTAGAATTAGAAACTAATAAGAATTAAAGAAAATGCCTATGTAAGCATGTTGACTTTTGAACCATTTCTTGGAGCTAATAAGAATTAAAAAATACTTCTTTGACTTTTATACTTTGCTTTAGAACAAGTGAGAATTACGAAAAATGCTATATAGGCATGAAAATGTTTTGACTTTGATTCTAACCACTAGGAATTTTGGAAAATATTTCTACCATGATAAGAACCAATAAGAATTATTGAAAACTTTTCTACCATGACAAGAACCAATAGGAATCAAGGAAAATTTTCTACCATGATGCTAGGCAAGAAGAATCAAGAAAAACTTTTCAAACATTCTTGGAACGAATAAGAATCAATGAGGACTTTTCTTCCATGCATAAGACCAATTAGGATTAAAAGATGATTTTTTTCTTTTGGAAGACATGAGACCATCAAGCACGCCAAAAAATGAGCTAATGAGGAGTTTTTGGATCCAAGATTAACAAAAAAGTAGCCAACTGTGATACACTTATGTGGAGGAGATTTTGAATGGCAACCAAAATGCAAGGGAAGGTAAGAAAAGCCAAAAAAAAAATGGAAGTTTAAGGGAAAGGAAATAAGGCATTCAACTAAAGGGTTTTAAAACCCGTGGCCAATTCAAAATAGCCATACTAGGCTAATTCTAACTGGCCATACTTAGCCATTTTGGTTACTTCCTTTTCCATTAACAGAAAAGAAAACAAAATAGAAAAAAGGAAAAAGAAAGAACTTTGAACTTGACAAGGTAGTTTTTTTCTTTTCTTTGAGTCATAGATTTTCATTATGCTTTCTTATTGATGTGATTGAGGTAAGGTAGCTTTGTTGTAAAGGTAGTGTCATTGAAATATTTCTTTGAATAATTTTTTCTTTAATAAAAAATGTTTCTTTTTTTCAAAAGTTCTCCTATGTCAAAAATATGTTGCTTTTGGTTGCTATTTCATGCAAATTTTTATTTTGGTTGGTTACAAACAAGGGATTTTTTGCTTGATGACTCAAACTTTCCAAGCTTAGGTGATAGTTTAAGCTAAGGCTTTTGGCCTTTAAAAGCTAATCCATTGTGGGCTTTAGTATTTTGGATTATGAGTTGGTTAGCATTAGCTAATAACCCTTAACCTTTAAAATTCAAATATAATAAAATCTTTAAGGTTGAATTATGTCTTTCAGGCTTAAATATGTTAACTTTGTTCACTTTTATTTTCGTTTCGTAAAAAATCAAACTTTAGGTTGTTTTATGCCTTAGCTAAACCTATGTGTGGGAAAGGACAGTTTTATCCAAGGCTTGTTTCTAAAGGGTAAAATGGTCATTTAAATTAATTAGGGCACTATGGTTATTTATATCACTTTTAGAGGCATTTAAGTCATCTTACATAAAAAGTACCTTTTAGGGGTATTTTAGTCATTTAGGCATTTAGGTTATTTTAGTTTAAAAAAGTGTTTTTTAAGGTTATTTTTATTATTTTCATCATTTTTAGGGGTTTTAGGTCAAAAAGTGTCTTTTAAGGGCATTTTGGTTATTTTAAGTTAAAAGTATCTTAAGTTGTTTAAGGGTATTTTGGTCATTTTATAAGTTTTTTAGGGTTATTTTGGTTATTTTGGGCATAAAAGTATTCTTTATGGATATTTTGGTCATTTTAAGCATAAAACTAGCCCTTAAGGATATTTTGGTCAATTTGAGCATAAAGTACCCTTTACAAGATTTTGGTCATTTACATCACTTTTAAGGGCATTTAGGTTTATTTTAAGTCAAATAGGAGCAAAGCCAATCCAATTAAAGTTTTATAAAGCAATTCTAACATTCTCATGGATGCTCAGATATTCTCTTTGCAAATGAAAAGCACATGCATAATCAAGGTCTAATTCTTAAATCATTTTTTAGTACGATGAGATTACTGCAAAACAATTTCAAGCAATTCTATTGGGCTACTTGGGAATATGTTTGGAATTATTTTCATAATAAGGCATCATATTTACTTTGCAAGTATGCGAAAGAATAATTCTCTAAATTTAGCCAGGCCACCAAGGAGATTAAAGAATTCTCTAATGCAAAGTGTTTAGGTGATTATCGTCAAATATAAAATAAATTGTTTTCTTTTTAAAATATAGGGACTTCATTGATATTTTCTTGGTTCTGTTTGTAATTGTTTATATCTCATTAATCTCATATTTATGCATTCACAATAATGAATTTGTGAGCATACGTAAAGTCATATTCATGTTTCAGCTAACAATAGAAGCTATATTCCCAAGTTAAAATAATCCATGGGCCTCTACCATGCTGTTGGGAGTATTTCATCGATTATCATTAATAATAGAATACCCTCCTTAAAATACCTGAATCTGAATTTCCAAAAATAATAAAAATAAAACTTTCGATGCTTTCTCAGCTTGCCAGGGAGTAAGAAAAGCTTTTCCTTGTCTAAATGTTGATACACGATTCATCCCTAAATAAAATTGTTCATTTAGAAGATGAGAATTATTTTAAACATTGAAAATTAGAATCAATCTTTGTCAAGATCTAGGATAGCACATGATTAATAAGTACCAATTCATATAGGCTTTCTAAAGTGCTAATCCTTACCGACGCATAACTGACTCCCAAACCCAAACACTTATTGGTTTATATCCAAAGATTAGAATCCATTTTTAAAAGTTTCAAAATCCTTAAAAGACGAATTCCAATAAATGACTGATGACACATAGCTCGAAAAGATTGGTATCATCTTTAATTTCATGGTTATTTCATAACGACCATATGAGAAAAGTTGGATAAGCGATTTACTATGACAACTCAACCCTTACTCCGAATAAGATAAATCTTTTTTCTCTTATATTCGAATTCAAGTTCGACATGTTATGACATAGCATAAATATTAAAAAATATATGTTAAATTATAAATGTTTTAAAACTTAACAAAAGAAAAAAATTAATTTAGTAAAGATTAAACAAAAAATCACATGATTTTTATTTAAAAAATAATAATATTTATAGATGGGTCTAAATGAATTTGGACTATCCATTTATGAAGGGCAAAATTTTAAGGCCCATATTTTGGATTGCATCAGGTTTGGACAAGTAAATGGGAATATATGATGTCAATATATGATTAAACCAAATCTAATCCTAATTCAACTTGACACATGACACTTCTACTTAACATAAGCAACTGTATTATACTTTATTGTCATTGTATTCTTCTTTTCTTGGTCATGAACTTGATCTTTCAAGCTTGAAAAATCATATCTATATAATACTACAAAGTATATGTTTGTTTAGTTAAGTTTTTTATTGACATGGATGTTTATGTAAGTATTTTGTCCTAATAATATATCAAGTATAAATAAAATTATATCTGACCAACTCATTAAATCCCAAAATTCAAATTTAAATCTGTTTTGCAAACAACAAACAAAGATTCCTCTTTCATTCAAACTAAAGTTTATAAAGATAAAACTATAAACCCATCTTTTTTATTATTTTTAAAATTTGAAAATTAAAAAAAAAAAAATTCTAACGTAGAACTCATTATCTTGTATCAGCATGTAATAAAATTCTGCGTCTAATTGGACAAAAGACAAAGATACTTATCCCAATAAAACAAACTATTCATATATCAATGTAAATAATTATCAAGTACAATATTAATTTAATGACGTGTCAAATAAACTATTCTTTTAAATATCAAATATGAAATTTGTTATCGGATAATTAAATAATTAAAATTATCTTAATTGATAACAACAAACCTATCATTTATTATTTAAACAGACTAGTTAACAAAGAGTTATCTAACATAAGTATTGACGTCTTTCCCCTTTCCCACCTTTGTTGGTGCTTATTTTTTTATTTCCTGTGAAGCTTAAAGTTACAAAATATAATAAATTAACCAAAAATACGAAAGGAACACCTTTTTTTTTCGTATTGCATGCAATCAAATCAATTACATTAATAACTTTTTCATTTTGTTTTTCACACGAATTTCTCAATCAATTTTATTTTTAATTTCAGTAATCGCTGATTTTGTAGCTACAGCAGATTTGAAATTAGATATGAATTAAATTACCAAGCAAATTAATTTGTCTTGGATAAAAGGTAATTTCTTTTCATTAACAAACAAAACATTAAAATAATGTTAAGGATACTAAATTTGTCAATTACGACTATAATAGTACTAATTCAAATTCTTATAAACTGTGAAATGGTATGCTTTTTAAATTAAACTTTTTTTATGCATTCATTGCCACATCAGTGTTTTGAAAAAGTTTAATATGATAATAACCAATTGTAAAGGCTAATTTCTTGTTGCCCTTTAAAAAATTTACCAAATTGATTGTTTGTTTAGCCACAATATCAAGATTATGTTTATTTTAATTACTTTTATATCATTTTAGCTTAATAATATTTTTATCATATATTTCGAGTTTTTTTCAATTTTTTATTAAAAATTTTAATTTTTCTTATGAGTTAATACTCTCAATCTATGTATTTTGCAATAACTTGATTATGTTAAATACCAATTAATATTTATTTATATATCTACATGCATATTCAAATAAATAAATCTTGTTCATGCATCTCAGAAATACCTAATTAGTAAATATATTTCGACACTAAAATAGATATACTGCCTATTGAATAATTAATGAAAAAACTTTGTTTTATAAACTTTTATTGTGCATCTTGTTAATGTATGGATTTATGTCTAGCTAAAAATATAAAACATAATCCAGAAATATTATTGAGCATATAGATAACTAAACATTTTAAGATCTTGAAAACATAATTCTCACTCTTACAAAGCATATTTAACTGTGTAGAAGATAAAGATGCCATAATTAAAACATTGATCTTCACAAGTAAATTGGTTTCTCTCCTTTAGTTCTATTACCCAAGATAATTTTTTGATAGAAACTAAATATTTGTGTCACCCTAATAGATAAGGAGATGATCAATTTAATTTTGTCTCTATTTTTAATTTAGAACATCCATCAAGTATCCAAATGAACTGTTGTGATTTGTTTGTCACTAAAGGATAAATACAATTTATTATTAGATAAATTAAATGATCAATATGTCAATTATCTGAAGAGAATAACTGATTATTAACCATAATTGATAGTCATCCCATAATTACTGGACCATTATCTTACATGATCTGGTAAACATTAACCTTCAATAGCATAAACATTATAGAGCGTATAAAAATAACAAATCTCTACATAATGTTCATCATAATTACTATATTATGATAAATCACTAAGTATGAGTTATAGTGGTTATGCATTATTTGAGTCAGATACTTCTTTTGATATAGCACTACACTAGTAAATTACCATAGAAGGTACATAAGTGAAATATGTATATTTTATCACAGTCTATAATTATGTCTCATAGAAACCTTCGATTTACTCAAAATACAAATTATGTGTACACATTAGGAGAAATATTAATTCATTAATGTATGTCCAAAACAAATTATTGAGTTTAGAATATCAAAATCACCAAAAATGCATTACTCATTAATACAACCAAGAGCCACTCTACACATATTATTGAAATGTCTTAGGCTATAAACTCTTAGTTAAAGAATATACAATCATGAGATCAGTTCTAATGTGCTTGATAAACACTCCTTGTTCCTAAACCTTAGCCTTAATGACAAAATACTTTAACTTAATATATTTGGCAAATCTTGAATATTAGTCATTTTCTAGAGAAAAATATGTTGCAGAACTATTACATTAAATTTTCATGGACTTGGTAATGTTGTTGACTACCTCAAGCCCTGGAATAAAATTTCACGCCCATAATACATGCATTGTGGCTTCAAAACATGTCATAAACTCTACTTCCATACTGGATGAAGCAATGGTAGCTTACATTTTACTTTTCCACAATACTGCTCCTAGCTAATTAAATTATCCCACAACATTTGAATTTAAATATATATCACTTCTACGTGGTTTGATTTCTTACATATTAGCACGTAATTCTTTGTTTCTTGCAAGTACCTAAAAACTTCTTTGTAGCTTTCTAGTGATTCAATTAAAAGTTTACTTTGGTACTTACCCAACATTAAAATCGAAAGCCAATATCTAATCTTGTACACGTTTGCACATGCATTAGATTGCCTACAATAGAAGCATATGGAATTGATTCAATTCCCATACATTCTAAATCATGCTGTGGACATTGTATAAGATTAAATCTATCCTTGTTCTATATTGGAATAACTCTAACCAAACATTTGTCCATATTAAATCCCTCTAAAATTCTTTCATTACATCCTTTCTGAGACAATCCTAACAGTCTTTGTGA
>JBBYHM010323821.1:0-16579 GCA_038381775.1 Adansonia rubrostipa
AACAATATCGTGAAGCTATGAGATGTAAAGCCAAATTTTAAAAAATATAGATATATAATAAAATTAATATTTTAATATTTTAATTTAGACATAATTTGGTAGAAATTAATTTTCACAGCATGTATGAGTTTATTTTTTAAGAATTATAAAATATTTTATCAATAATATTAAAGAGTTGTTGATCTTTGTTTTAATTGTTTAATATTTTATTTGAATGAATAATGTAATCCTTGTTGCCATTATTATTATTATTCAGGTTACTAAATTGAAGAACATTTATTCTTGAGGTGCCATTCCTGAAATTAAGCCTACTGAAAATCTTCAATTGACAAATTTTACCCTGGCAAAAAGAACAGAAAACAAAATCGACATATCTTATAAATTTGACGCGCTTTCTAGCGCGTGACTGGAACATTCCTGCTTCAAGTTTTCCCTCTTTAATCAAACCCGTATCGGCAGATGAAAACAGAACCATAGTCAATGCATCGGAAAACCAATTTTGGATCTCTGATTTAGCCTTTTTTCTTTTTTTAATATTATCCGATTGATTTCCCATTTTTTCCTAATTTCCTCTAAACCCCACTTAAAACATTGAATTATCATTTTGGAAAATAAAGTCTTGAACCCAAGTTTAATCCACTGAGATTTGGATGCTCTAAACAGAAATTTAAAGAGAAACCCACTTGTTCTCTTTCCATTTTAAAGATACCCATTTGAAGAAGGTCTTTTTGTTGGATCCGATTTGATTCAGAAATGATGAGCTTGGGGATAGGGGATTTGGGTGTAGATCTTGGGTGGATTTTGGTGTGAGATGGATATTAGTTCGAAATTTCGGGTACCCATTTCCAGAAATTCATTGCTCTGCTTTGAATTTGTGCCAGTTTAATCTTTTAATTGCTTGTAGAGTTGAGTTGGGTTATTGTTTTTGGGGTAGATTCGAAAAAAACATGTTTTGGAGGGAACGTGAGAGGGAGAACAAAGACCTTAATGGAGGACCACCTTGTGGACAGGTTCGAGTTCTTGTTGTTGGTGATTCAGGTATCTAATTTTACTTTACGTTTTAATCATGATATTTTTGTATTCATATATTGTGTTTGTCTTTGCAAATTTTTCTGCATTTTGCTGTATGCTTTTCTGTATGGAGTAGTTGTTTAGGGTGTTTATTGTTTAATTAGTTTGTATGCCATAAAATTATTATAATCTATGTTACTCAAACTCGAGTGAAAGTATTAAATATGTAGTATAAGTTCGACAAAAGTGTTTACTGTCCATGTATATGGAGGATTGGAAGGTTATATCTCCATATCATGTCTGGATATACATTGGAAACGGGCATTTGATATGGGTATGTTAAGAAGAATGAAGAGTGAGAACAACGTAGATTATAATTGTAAGTTGTAACTACACAAGAAAGAACATACTTGATAGATGTCTGATTTTAGATTGTTTATGTTTATGAATGTTCAGTTTTAAGCTTCCTCAAGTGCAACTCTGATGGACAAAGAAGAACGTTTGGTTTACCTGCCAAAGTTGAAGGATAAAAGTACTTGAAGTAATTGAAGCAACAAATGATTTTATTTGCGTGTCAAAATTTGAGAACTTGATTAATGGTCATTCATAATATTAATGTTAGAAATGAGACATGAAGTTTATGGTGTGAAATAATTGCCTAACTATCGCAGTTTTCGGTTGAGTAGAGTACTGTATGGTATGCATGTATAAGAGACAAATTTGAAGCAGTTGGAGAAAGAGATGGGTATGATGTGTCAAGATTTGAAAGAAATGGGAAGAAGGTAGAAATCTTAGTAGCTTCATTACTTAAGCTGTTAATTTTAAGAGCTAACTTGGTAGAGTTCAATATTTTAATTGGTTCAAGAGTGAGCACTATGGCTTCAACCTAGGATCTTTATCCATACCTTATCCCACCCATAACATTTGAGCTAACGATACACTTAAACTTACTTTAAGGGAAAATTTGCATGGCCTTCTTGGCAGTACTTCAGTAATTTGTTGATGACGCTTCATTAACTTTTGTATCAAGAGAGCAAACCTTTACAAAGGACTCAATGGTTTCATGTTCCTATGCTAATTCCTTTGGATATTATATTAATTTGTTTTTGACTGCCTGAGTGCTTCTGCAAGTGTGTTGTGCTATTATTGGGCGGTATGCAGACTCTTTATCTGCCGTTCTGATTTGTTTACTTTTGATTCTTGAATTAAATATAATTTTCCTTTTTCAACATTTTATTAGATGTCGTACTTTAGCTTGAAATCTTATTCTTTTTGGCAGGTGTGGGGAAAACTTCTCTTGTTCATCTGATTGTCAAAGGCTCTTCCACTGCTTGCCCTCCTCAAACTATTGGATGTACGGTTGGTGTGAAGGTAAGACTTCGTACTCCTTTTTTGCATTAAACAAAGTTATTGTTTGAGTTCATTCACCAAGTAGCCACTACAATCTCTACACAGCATACCACATATGGTAGTCCTGGTAGCTCATCAAGTAGCTTGAAAGGGGATGCTGAGAGAGATTTCTTCGTTGAACTCTGGGATGTGTCAGGACACGAGCGATACAAAGATTGCCGCTCTCTTTTTTATTCACAAATTAATGGTGAGATCTTAGTTTCTTTGCTTTAACAAATGTCTTAAGTTCTTGATTGTTGGTACGGAAATTTTCTGAGCCTCAGTTTGGAAGTCTAGTAATCCACAATCTTTCTTGTGTTTTTTCTATGTATTGGCTGGATTGCTGTGGTAATGTTCTATTTACTACTAGCTTGAAATTGAGTTTTCGATTGCATGAGGAACAGATTGAGGATCATTGGTATTTCTTGGTTGATATTCTGATCAGTGCCCTCAAGTTAAATGCATATATACTTTCATTAGTTGCTCTATATCAGCTTTCCCATACCCTGTTATTCCATAAATGAAACTGAGATGGCGGCATCTGCAATGCTTCCCGTGTTTTTGTTCTTAGCCAAAATATATTTAATTTTAGGCTGCACTTGATTCTACAGATCAGTAGATGTAAAAGATGGTTTAATAAATTGTTGTGTCTTATTTATAGAATCCCTGTTAGTTTGTAACTGGGATGCAAATTTGCAAAATATCAAAGTGAATGAATATATTCAATGGAGATGTTTGCACTATAAGCTGATTGCACCTATTACTGTTACACTTTTTAACTTAATGGTTTTAAATATTATCGGCATACCATCATTACCATCCTAATGATATGCGTCTACTCATCAGTGTGTGGAAACTTTTTCCTGCTTCATCTTCCCATAATAGCCTTTCGTAATTACTGCAAACTCTTTGACCCGTAATTTTTTTTCCCTCATGATTCTGCCTTGAGATTTGTGCAGGTGTTATTTTTGTTCATGATCTTTCCCAAAGGAGAACAAAAACAAGCCTGCAAAAGTGGGCAGTTGAGATTGCGGCAACTGGGACATTTTCAGCTCCTCTAAGTTCGGGGGGTCCTGGGGGACTTCCTGTCCCATATATTGTTGTCGGTAACAAAGCTGATATTGCTGCTAAAGAGGGTACAAGAGGTAGCAGTGGCAATCTGGTTGATGCAGCTCGTCAGTGGGTTGAGAAGCAGGGCTTGCTTCCATCAAGTGAAGAGCTTCCACTCAGTGAGAGTTTTCCTGGTAGCGGAGGCCTTATTGCAGTAAGCATTTTAACTTATGCATTAACTTGCTTATATGTCAGTTAGAGTAAGAATTTCTTATTTCGTTCTTTCTTTATTTTATACTTGCAGAAATTTATGTGGGAAATTTGGGTGTTTCATTTTAATTGATCTGTTTCAATGTAGAACTGTAGTTGCAATAAGATTAGAATCCTATGGAAAACATATTGGTTAAAAATAAGGGAAATGATACATTTCGGTTTATATTTTGTCAAATTTAGGTCAAATAGGATAGTTTTTTTTTTTTTTTTTTTTTTTCACTTTGATCAATTTATATTCTAATGCTGTGTGAAGGATGAAGATGAACTGCAACAGTTTCATTAATTGTCCAAAATTTTCTTGCATTTCAATTTGCAACTCTCTCTTTCTCTCTCGGATAAGTTACATCTATTCTTTGAAATTCATGTTGATCCATAAATCCTTGTTATTTAGAGATTTACTGAGGTACTTGTCCATTACCTACACTTTACTGCATTGTTATTTCCAGTTGTGCATTTTACTTCTTGATTGTTTAGTGACATACTTGCGTACATGTACATGATAACTTTTATGAACTCTCAATTTTTTGCATGAAATGTTCGCCATTCTATCATTAATTTTCTTTTTCTTTGAACCTGACGACTAAGATTATTTCTAGATGCCATTATTGGTGCCTCTCTTTACTTTTTATGTTTACTTACTAACATGGATATATGCGTTCATTTTTTTTTTCTTTTTTTGATAAATGCTAAGATTTCATTAGCCAAAAAACCCCGGGCAAGCCAAGCTGCTATGGACAAAATTTTGCATTCAAAATTTTAGGAGACAGAGCTGTTGGTTGGTTCATTTAAAGTCATTCTTTGAATTGTTTGGTGTTTGGTAGACACACAAGAGAAGATGATCAACCAAAACAATTTTCAGTCAAAGCAAAAAGACTAGCAAAGTGAGGAAAACAACTTCCTGATTTGAGGCCTGGAAGTTATTTTCCTTACTAAACAATGGCTAATCGTGTTTAAAGTATTTTATATTTATATAATTTTTTTATAATTTAATAATTCATATTATATTAGATTTTAAGACATTTTTGTATTGATGTCGTGTTTGTCGTATTTTTTCGTGTCAATTTTAGTTATTTTTTCCGTTTTCTGTTTATGTCGTGTCTAATATTGTCAAGTCAAAAAACTCGCAATAATAAAAAATCTGAAATATTCACCACCCAAAACCTAATTAAATAACTTATGTATTTTTTTATTACTGAACCTGAAACCCTCCTATAACACAAAATACCAAATATAACCCTAAAATCCTAGTGCTTGAAAAAGAAATAAAGTATTAATTAATATAAATAACTTAAATCTATGTAAAGATTACAACCAAACCCCTAAAATAAAAATAATGTCCTTAGTTAACATTTCCTTAACTAGCATATTTCCATCCTCCTTCATATTACCTCAGTGTCACTAAGTCATCCCATTGCAGGTACAAATCAACTCCTCCACCATCCAGACCCCCCCCTCCCGTTCTTTCTCCTTTCCCTGCCTTCCTGAAAGATCTCAATCTATATGTTCTCTTCCTGCAAAGGCTCTCTGTTGCTGGTGAGCAGCGCCTTTATTCCTTTTGTCTTTTTTTTCTTCCCTGTTCTTCTCTTACTTATCTCTCTCTCTTTCTCTTGCTCTCTTCCATTTCAACACTAACAGTTTCAAACCTCTGTCAAACAAATATCAAATCTCAACAAATTTTCTTCAATTTGTATGCTCACTTTTCAGATATTCTTGTTAATTTAATATGATGTTTGGTTGATTTATTAAGATCCGCTGATGCTTTTGCTGGCTGGTTATTGTTTCTGTGAGTTGGGTTAGTTTTGATTATGATTCTGCATTGTTTCAGTGGCAAGAAAGGGAAAAACGTGCTTTTGGCATGCATGCTGAACAAATAACGTTCTTACTGTCTATATATGAAATCTCTGTTTATCTGAGCTAGGAATGGCAAATTGAGTTCCGAGGTTTTTAGTATTTGAGTTAATCGGTTTGATTCTTACAATAGAAATCACATTCAGTGTGAGTTTGAGTTGCAGATGTAATGGCAAAGAAAATTTTCTTCGTATGACAAACACCAATAAATGCTTGTTTTTGAGTCCAAACAATGGAATTTATTTTCTTTTCGTGGAAAATATCTTTACGGTAGGTATTTTACTTCATGGAGTCGGCAAGCCAAAATGAGCTAGGATAGCACCTTTGCGGTTGGCTGTCACGGATTCCCTAGTTAACCGATCAATCATGATGTACTGTTTAAAATATTAGCGAAACTTTGGGGTTGATAAAGATCCCTTACTTCTGATTAGCATGGCAAACCCAAGTTGAAAATGTTAGTACTGGCTCTTGCTAATCGTAGATTACCATTTTGCTTGATGTCTGTTTACAGGCTGCCAAAGATGCAAGATATGACAAGGAAGGTGTAATGAAATTTTTTCATATGGTATTATCGTCATCTTTGCTTGTTTTGTGTGGTATTCTATCTCTCAATTTGCTGTGGGTTAGTTGTAGTTAAACTTATACTGTACTTGTTTCAGTTGATCAAGAGAAGATATTATCCAGATGACTTGCCAACCCCGAATACATGGTCCGTATCTCCTGTTCTGAGAACGTCTCAACGTTTAGATGAAAATTCCGGTGATGATCATCAGTTGTACAAGCGTACAAGGTAAGTCAGGCTGAGTTACCGTGTGAAACTTTTATACGAGGAACACCGTTGTTTTTCTTCTCTCTCGTTCCCTTTGTTTGCTGTGCTTGCCCTATATGAAAACGATGCTTCCTACTTATTTTTTTCCATTGATTTGCTCGGGTTTGTTTGCAGTTTAAGCGGCGACCCTTACAAGTACAACATGCTTCCTCCCTTACCCGCCCAGCGCAATCTGACTCCACCTCCAACACTATACCCTCAACAGCCAGTCTCTGTGACCGAGAATTACAGCATCCCAAGGTTCTCCTTTCCTGGCTCCCAAGAAATCAGCAGCAGCACCCGATCAAAGCGCGCAGATATTAACGTCTGATGTAAGATGATTTCTGGTGTTTCCTACAAAACAATTGCCATTGCTGGGAGGGTAAACATTGTTTTTTGCTCCATAATTTTTTCCCCCTTTATGCTTTGTAAAACTGGCTTGCCAATTCTTTTATATCCTTGGCCCCAAAAAATATATATCTTTTGTATGACAAGCCCTCCAGATGTAAGGGTTTTCTGGGTTTTACAGTTTTACTGATGTATAATTATTAATTGTTTATCCCCAAAAAATAGGTGATTCATTTTAATCAAACCTTTTTTTCCCCACATTTCCCCCCTTGATTTCATTTTCAGTTTTGAGGTAAAATAGTTGATAAAAAAAAAATCTTGATTTAGTTTAGTTAGTTCACGTAGTCACCTTTAAAACTAAGCAATTAAACTTTTTTTCTTTCGCATTCTCCCTCATTGATTGCATTTTTGGTTTGAGGTAAAATAGTTAAGAAAAAAATTTTCAGATCTTAGTTCGATTAGTTCATATAATCACTTTTAAAAAATAACATTAAGTACATTTGGAGTTTAAATTTCAACATCTACTATTCTTTTCGTTTTTCTCAGTTTGCAAATTTTTTAAAGAGTTGAGCTATCCATGGCTTGTATAAATCAGGTTTTTGATATAGTTTTTTTTTCTTTTAATTCAGACCGATTCAAATTATGATTTAATAATAAATATTTTTATTTAAATTTAATTATAAATATAAATATAAAATTAATTTTTTAATATTTTATTATTTTATAAATAGTAATTTTAGCTTCGAGCTTCAGCAAGAATGTTAAAAAATTTTCGAGCCATTGTTCTTACTTGTCCCCTTACACTTCTATTAGCTTGTGATCACCTTCATAAAAAAAATGTTCGTTTAAACTTCAATCGCATTTACTCTTAATCAGGTATGAAGTTTTAACCATTGTGCCAGTTGAAGTACTTAAATTTGAGTGAAGAATATGGGAAAAATGACCCGAAAGCACGGGTTACGGATAGACATGGCAATTGGATGGGTTAAGATGAATTTGTATTCGGTCATTTTTTGTTTAAATTTTTTTATTTGAGTTAATTTAGATTCTAGTTTTTTCAGGTTTGGGCTAATTTGAATTCGAATCAATTCCAGTTTGGATTCAGGTCGAGTTCTGGTTCAAGTACGTATTATGTAATATTTTATGTTATGTTACATGTAACTATTTTTACGAAATTTTGAATTCTAAGCCCATGCTTGAATTTGGCCCGAAAAAATTTTAGTTCGGTTTCATAGGCCTAGTTGTAGCTCGAAAAAATTTTGAATTCTAAGCGTAGAAATGAATTTAGCCAGATCAACCCATTTAAGTACAACTCACTGTTCATAATATTAAAAATTTATTTTTATATTAATATTTACTTTTTTATATAATTAAATTTAAATAAAATATATTATTTTATTTTAAAAAAATTATTTCAGGTTGAGCTTGCTTGAAACTTAAAATTTGAGACCCACGCCTGATTAGGCAGGCTGGCCGTCCCATAGGCAAGTCTAGTTATTAGTCTGACATGTGATTTTTTTTATTTTTGGTATTGTATTATCTATTATGGCTTTCATATTTTTTAATTTATTTTATTACTTTGTTATACTATTATCAGACTCTACTTATTATTACTTAAAATAATAATAATATTCAAAAGAGCATTTAAAATTTTACTACTAACATACATAAACTCTCAATATTTAACGAGCTTAACTAATTAAATTAAAAAAAAATATGATAAGTGGATGATATACTTCAGTGATAATGTTTTCAAAGCTCATAATATAATTTATTTTTTGATAAATTATTATTTTATCATATATAGATCTGCTTAAGGGTCGGGCTACTCATCCAACCCAATTGGGCCTGGGCTTGGGTTCTTATATTTTTGTTTCAAACTAGCCCGACCTAACTCGAAACAGTAATTTTAAATTAAAATAACATATACTTTTATTTAAATTTAATTATAAAATATATAAATATTAATAAAAAAATATTTTTTTAATGTGATGAATAATAATTCTAGCTTAAACCGACGGGCCTTGACATATTAAATAAGGGTCTAGGCTTGGGATTTTTAAAAAAATTGGGTTGCGGCCCGGCCCGACCCATGAGCAGGTTTTATCACATAAAATATAAATTAAAATCTTAATATTTAATTAAATTATATATAGTATTAATATTTAATATTTAATTCATTTTTGATATGGTATATTATGACTTTCATATTTTTTAATTTCTCTTATTATTTTATTATACTATTATCAAACTCTAATTATCATTACTTATAATAATAATAATAATAATAATAATAATAATATTCAAAAAAGTATTTAAAATTTTAGTACTAGCATACATAAACTCTCAATATTTAATGAGTTTAACTAATTAAATTTAAAAAACGTAATAAATGGATGATATATTTTATTGACAATATTTTCAAAGCTCATACTATGAATTACTTTTTAATAAATTATTATTTTATTATATATAGTCTTACTCAAGGTTCAGAATGCCAACTTGACCTAATTGGGCTTAGGCTCAGGTTTTTATGTTTTTGTTTCAGACTAGCCCGTCAAAACAGTGATTTTAAATTAAAATATATTTTTATTTAAATTTAATCATACAATATATAAATATTAATAAAAAATATTTTTTAATGTGATGAATAGTATTTATAGCTTAAACAAGCGGGTCTAAGCACATTAAATAAGGATCTAGGCTTAGGATTTTAAAAAAATTAGAACCTTTACTTAGCCCAACTCACGAGCAAATTTTATTATATATAAAATATAAATTAAGTCTTTAATATTTAATTAAATTAGTAAAAGAATATTAAAATAAAATTGATAATTAAAGTTTTTAATTTATAAAAAATTATTTAATTATAATTTCATCATACTTATTTTTAATATTAAATTCAGGTTCGGGTCGGGCTCAGGTTCGAGTCTTTTTGGATTCGGATTCTTTTGGTTCAGATTCTTTCAGGTTCGAATCATTTTGAGTTTGAACTATTTTAGATTCGGACCATTTCAGCTTCGAGTTTTCTCAAGCATGTGCCATTGATTTTTTGATTAAATTGTGTTCGATTTGAGTTCGAACTTAAATTTTTTTAAGCAAATTTTCGGATTCGAATTTATTTATGCAACTCTAGTTATGGATTAACAAATAGGTGGGAGACATTGTGATCGATGAGAAGATGAGTGTATGCTTTTATCAATTTCATTCACAATATCTGTTTACTTCATTTGAATCAAAACATGAATGTATCAATGGATATTTGGATTATAAAATTATTTTAAATATAAAATTTTTTTAAAAAAGTATTTTTTATCAAATTTTCTAAAGGCAAAAGTGACTTTTGATTAAAATGATTTGAGACAAAAAAAAAAAAAAGATCGAGAGAGGGGAGGAGATGAAAGGAAAGGAAAGAGGAAGAAGAAGGAAAAACGAGATGAGAGGTGAGGTGACGCGAGGCGAGGAGAGGAGAGGAGAAGAGAGAAGAGGAAAGGAAAGGAAAGAGGAAGAAGAAGGAAAAAGGAGATGAGAGGCGAGGAGAGGAGAGGAGAAGAGAGAAGAGGAAAGGAAAGGAAAGGGAAAGGAGCGAGAACAAGAGAGAGGTGGTTGGGGGGTGGACGGTGACAAACTATCAGGGATGCATGGTTAGATGAGGAAATGGAGGAGAAAGAAGGAAGGGGAGGAAGAGAGTAGGCCAACAGGGGAGAAACTATAAGGGTTAGGTAGAGGCCTTCACCTTTCTTCGGTCTCTTAATTTTTTTTTTTTAAGGTTTTTAAAATAAAAAATTTTATTTTGATATTTTAAAATTTATATTGATTCGACTTCTAACGTCAAATTTTTAGCTTTACATTCGACTGTCAACAATGGAAGAGGAGAATAAAGGGCGAAACTGAGCGGAGCAGAGCTGTAAGATTGCCTCAACGTGGTTGCCAACGAGACAGGCAGTAGATTGAAGAAGAAAAATGAAAAAAAAAAAAAAGTTATAGCTTTTATTTCTTATTACCTTTTGTAAAAAATAAAAATACATATTTAATTATTTTTACATTATTTGAATAAAAATATTATTTTTTAATATTTTTATTTATTAAAAATAAAAATATTATTTTTATCTATTAAAAATTATAATTATTTTTAATATTTTTTATTATTCTTTTATCGATTTTTAAGGAAAAAAATCATGATTTAAAAATAATTATAAAAATTGATTCTTTTTGTACAAATTGAATAAAAATATTAAAAAAATATATAAAGAGATAATGGAGAAAAAAATAGAAATAAAAAAATAATTTTAAATCTTTTATTTATTTATTTATTTTTTCTTTCATCCTTCAAGTGTTATTTTTTAAAAGTCGGTGAATTTTATAATCCATTTCTTAATTTTTGTGCCAAGATAATTTTTTAGAAAAAAAAACGCCCTAAAATAATAAAAAAATAATAAATTTTTTTATTTTTATTATTTTAAAATTAATTTTTTATTTTTAATTTATATTTAAAGAATTTTTTTAACTTTTATTAAAATAAACTTTAATTTTTATTTTATACATAAATAAAGTTTTGAACGTAAAATCATTCTTTCATTTAAAACATTTAAAATAACGACATATTTAAGTTCAAATAAAAATATATATATAAACGCAAAACTAAAATAGACTATGCTGTTAATAATAATAATAATAAATAGAACACTGAAACTAAGAAGAGTAAGCCTTTTGCGGAGTAGAGAGCAAAAGCATTGCTACAAAGGTCAGAGACTCTTTCTTTTATTTCTCTAAAACCCTAAACTTTTTCCTCTTTTATAGAAACTAAACCTGTAGTATTAGCATTGATTGTAATTTGATCTGGACCTCGTAATCTGGATCTCTCTTTGCAATTTTTTCTTCCACATCTAAATTTCATGATTGTTTAAACTATTGATGCATTTGTTGCTTTTCTGTAATGGGTATTTGCTAAACTATTGTTCGAGATCAAAGTCTTTGGTTAACTCTCAGAGACTCTAAATTTCGTGAATTTTTTAACTTATTTAGGGGCTTTGAATTTTGTTTAGGGTTTATGATGTTTTTGTTGATTTTATGAATGGTTATTGCTAAACTAATCTTAAGAGATCAAAGATTTTGGTTAACTCTCATAGTTTAAATTTTTTGTTCTTCTTGGAGAATAATAAATTTAATTTTGAGAAATGAATTTATGTGATCGTTTAAATTTCAGTAGTATACTGAAATTGGAATCACCCATTTAATATTATATATATATATATATATATATATATATTCTGAATCTTTTTATGGCTGTTGGCTGTGATGTGAGTTGTTTGGTTATGTTTTCGTTTTTAGTTTAAAATCTCATATGAGTAGCTTTGATTATGTTGTTTGGGAGACTCAAGCGGAAAATGGTTGTTATTGGAGGTTAAACATGTAGCTTCCAAAGCTCATCGTGGTGGCATTTCGTTGATTAATGCTAAGTTCAATGCATAATGTTTTAGTGTATTGTGTTCTAGACATACCAAAACTTATTTACTTACTCCAACTTTGTTACTTTTTTGAAAGTACCGTGTCCGACACATATTTGGACATGGGAATGGGTGCAATTCTCCATCTATATATATGTAGAAAAATTTAAATAAATTGAGTATACTCATGTTGGACGTATACCCATATCCGACCCTTACCCTTAAGTCTGAGTAACATAGCTGGAACTTTAACTGGTAGGTAGCCTATCTATCCTTCTAACTGCAGATTGTAAGTATTTGTCAATTATTTACCATGAAAGTCCTTTTTTTTCTTCCTGGTGAGTTGTTGCTTCTTGTTATGAATCATAGATTTGATTGCCTTTGACACTGGAATTTTTATTTGTGTTAAAAGTAAATTTGAATCAGCTAAATCTGGTTTAACTGCTAGCTGTTCAGTCAAGAAATGAATAAAGATAGTTCATGTGTTGTATTTTCCTCTTTGTTGACGAGGGCAGAAGAGGAAGTAGGGAAAGGAGAAAGGGCTTCCGCGTACGGAAATTCGGGGATGGTGGATGTGTGGTGGTCCCTTCTTGGGGCTGCTATCCCGGCAGTTATTGCGGGCCAAGCTTTTCGAATGAAGAAAAAGCATGCTGAAGAACAGAGAATTAAGAGTGCCAGGGGAAGGGAGAAGAGCTCGGATGATATATTTGTTTGCGAGAGAGTCTGCACGTCAAAGAGAATGTTGAAAAAGGTTGGGGCATTTTCGAAGGACCCAATTCCTGACACTTGCGTAACTGTCTGCGGTGTGTCTGAGCTCGATGCTTGCTCTGATGCTTGCGCTCGTACAGTTTGTGTCAACCAACATCAGGTACCCAACTGGAATGACATATGCCTTCGAAGGTGTCAAAGTGAATGCCTTAGACTGTCTACATCTCATTCTTCCTAGTGCAGTGTCGTTTAGCTTACGTTTTGAACATCGAAATATGTAGTACATTTCGGTTTAGTTCTGGAGACTGCTATCTCAGTTTCAGTACTTGGTCTTTCCATGATGATCCTTCTAGCAGTCAATTTTAAGCTGAATATTTTATGTGATTGCCATAAATGGATTTTTTGTTTGACATATACTGCCTCTTTGATTGTTTTCTTATTTGATGCATAGATGACTGATCTGGCCGAGCTAAGTTGTACCATTCCTTGCACATGCTTCATATGTTGGTCTATCAAACACCTTGTCTTAAGCAAATTCGGACATGGTATTGGGATATAACCCTTGAAGGATCCTCCAAATACATGGAAAAAAAAAACTTAGGGGAAAAAAATGAACATATCCCTATTCGACACTCATACCCAAACCGAGTAGATTTTAATCTCTCCCTCTTTCTCTTCACATTTATTCTTGTATTGATCTTAGCGAAACTATGATCTTTTAAGTTTACTTCCTTCGCCATTTCCTAAGGAGATGGTTAGCCAAAAAATTTAGCAATGGGCTCTAAATTCTTGACTGCAAAACATAGAATCCCTGCGGTTTCCTTGAGCTGTAAACTTTGAATTATGAAGTCTCTTCTGTGTTCTTTTTATTAAACAAATTCAAATTAAAAAAAATAAAAACCTGTTTCTCCAGTGATGTTATGATTGTTATAATCTAAGTGCTTTTGCATATGCAAATGTATGAGTTACATAACGTTGCACATGTCATGGACCGAGACTCTTTCATTAAGCTCGGTTGGCAGTGCCGGGCATGGACCGACTCTCGAACTGTGGCATGTGGCTGTGACAGGTTGCCGCTTCATGCATCATGTTGTCAATGACTCTTTATCTGTATGTTTATCTGCAAGTGGAAAAGAAAATTAGGCTTAGCTCACTTGTTTTTCTTTGCACGATATCTGAGCTTTCCTTTCCAGTTCTGTAGATAAACGAGAAAAACTATTGCTTTCATTTTCTGTTTTCAATTTTGCAGTCTAATATCTTTGTTTAAGCCTTCCGGACATTAGACTCCTTTTCAGGTTTCAATGGGTAATCTGACCCTTATAACAGGTCTACGTATCTCTCATCTTAGACCTTTTACTCGTAGATTGTACTACATGCTTCACTTAGTCACTTTGTTGTAGACTTATTGTTTAATGTGATGTAATCGTTGACTATTGGACAATGCCATTGGATATTTTAGAGCTTAAGGTTATGTCTTAGTGTCGTAGGAGTTAAGAGTTCCAATCTTAGCTTCTGTCTCGATGGTTCGGAGTTCGAATTAGGGGTGTATTTGAGCCGAGCTAAGCTGAAGTAATAAGAAGCTCGATTTCAAGTTCAACTCAAAACTCATGACTTGAAATTTGAGTTAGAGCTTGAGCTCGAGCTGTATCAAGTTTTATTTTTAAAGTTCGTTGATTTGAGATAAAAACTCAAGTAATAAGAAGCTTGATTTCGAGTTCAACTCAAGTAATAAGAAGCTTGACTTCGAGTTCAATTCAAAACTCATGACTTGAAATTTGAGTTAGAGCTCAAACTTGAGTTTTATTTTTAAAGTTCATTGATTCGAGATAAAAACTAAGCTATTTAAGCTTGTTCAATTAGGCTTTTTTATTTAGTAAATGCTTCATTACCTAATGCAAAATGTTCAGTTCAGCATGTGAGTTACTTTAGTTTAGCATTAAGATTGAACCAAACTTGAGTAATTTGTGAATACAAGTGTCTAATTTTCATCCTGAGTTCGAATCATCAAGGTGGGATTTATGAGACACAGAGATTGAGAATGAATGGTTAAATGCAAGTGTAGAAGAAAAAAAAAAAACCAAAAGCTCTTGAGAGATTTGGAGCCATGGATTCATCCAGCATTCAAATGTAAGATTCAAACGTACATTAGAGATTGATAATGAGTGCATGTTAATTAAAAAGATCATGTAACAAAAATGAACTTGGTGTAGGTTCTAGCAAATAAAAAGTAAGGTAGCGTCACCGTGTAGCTTCTAGGGCTTCCTTTTCTCAACATTTCAAAAGTGGGATTATCGGATTTATATTTGATGTAGTTAAAGTGGTGAATCAGATGTCATCTTGTTAAAATAAAAGTTATTTGTATTTATTTTTAAAATTTTTTAATGAGATGGCATGATTTAATTCAGTGTGTATAAATCTATTTATTAATTGTTAGTGCATTAAATATGAACCCTTCGGTTCTTAGTTCAATCGGTTTGAATATCAAAGGTTAAACTGATGTAATCTTCGCTTTTTAGTTCAACCGGTTGAAGTGGCCGGTTCATTAAATGGGATTTTAAATATTTTTTAAAAAAATTTAATGTTAAATAAATATTAAATATACTAAATTATTAATAAAAATATGCATTTGGCTTAGTGGTCTAGTCTTTAGTGTGTTTTAAGAGTTATGAGTTCAAAATCATTAAAAACAAAAAATAATTAAAAATATAAAAAATATTTTTCGGGTTTTAGCAGTTTTTTATTGGTTGAATCGGTTTTAGATCTATTAAATTAAAATTCTATTCTTTATATAGCTCTAGAACGATCAAACATCCGGTTCCTAGTTCAATCGGCCAGTTCGTTCTAAATTTTTCAATCATGCTTATATTATTACTATCATTATCAAAGCACCTAGCTAACTTTTTGTGTTATTATTAAGTAATATCTACTCAGTCTTTATAAATTAAGTAATAATATTATAAAGACATTATGTCTTTTAATTATTTATAGATTAGTATTTGGTAAACTCGTAGTGAAAATTTTTTAATTTCACAAGCAATTTAAGAGTTTTATCATGCATTCTATTTTTAATTAATTTTTTTATTATATTTAAAGATATGTGTTATCATCTTTAAAACTATTTGTGAAATCTAAAAACTTCACCGATAGTATATAAAATAATTTTTCGTTATTTATATATATTCTTAGAAAATCTATCTAATCATTAAAAAAAAAAAAACTTGTCATTTACTTATCTCTTAAAAATCTATCACATTTTTTTAAAAAAAACTACTACTGTATTAAATAAAATCTATTCATATATATATATATATATAGGATTATTATCAGTATACTAATAGTAAAGTTCTTTTTAACTCTACAAATAAAATTAAAAACTATCATATGTGTGTGTATATATATATTACAATGTTTTTTCCTTCACTAAGGAGCGGGTGTGAGTTTATGAGATAATTTAATATATATATATATATATAAAGTGTGTGACTAAATTGATATTAATTGAAAATCAACTTAATCAATGAAATTATTTAAATTATTTTTTTTAAAAAAATATATATAAGTGACGAAATTTAAATTTTAACATTTTAATGCATTGAAAAGTAATTTTTTAGCATTCAAAATCATTAATTCAAGACATGTAATGGGGAAGTCCGGCTCTGCTAGAGGCATCCACGTCAGTTTCTGTTTTGGGTGTTTT
>JBBYHM010323932.1:0-26141 GCA_038381775.1 Adansonia rubrostipa
ACTTCCCTTTCCTTTTTGAGTATTTTCTCTTTTTTTTTTTGTTTTTATTTTTGTTTTGCAGCCAAGAATCTGCCTTTCTATCTTATTTCATGAAGAAAAGCATGGCATGGGAGAGGGAGGGAGAAACTTGACAAAAAAAAGGAAAGGCAGATATCTGCCATGTTTCTAGCCATCTCCAACGCTAATGAATATGGATTGCAATGTTGACGAGAGAAGGAAACAAAAGTGATTCTGAATGGTTGGAAATTAAAGGGAAAAAAAAGAAAAGGAACGTGAGTGAATTTTCTTTTCTTTTTCTTTTCCAAGTCTTTTCAGGTTTTTTTGTTTTGGTCTATTTCATTTTTCAATTCTTGTTTTAATTCCTTTTAACACTCTTTTTTTGGTTTTCCATTTATTTGTTTTGATTTTTTTCGTTCTTTACTATTGTTGATAATTCTTTGATTTTTGTGTATTTTTTCTTTGCTTACATGATGTCTTTCTTTAGAATTTTTTTTTGGATAATTAAATTCATTGCCCAAAGGTTTTTTTCTTGACCTAACTACAAAGATATGAATGTATGGATTATCTTGGTTGAAAAAACATGTCTTTTCCCTATCTTTGCTTTTACTAACATCTTGATTAAAAGTTGAAACTTCATTTTGTATTATATTGGACTAGATAAGGACTATATAGGTGCTTGCTTGTGAAAGTATACCATTACCATGACAATATGGCGTTTACCGAAAGCTTTCTCTAGACTATATCTTTATGAAACTTAAGAGATTGCAGCAAAATCAAGAGCAAATTGGTAGGAATGTTGCTATTTTTCCTTTGATAGATCTATTAGATGCATTTTTCTTCTTAAATCGGTGATCTCAGCAACACACAATCTGAACTTAAGAACTATTTCTAGGATCAAAAACTTTGAGGTAATTTTTTTGTTTTTTTTCTAGTTATTAACGGGATTGATTGAAGGTCAAGCATTTATAATACGATGATAGAATGTCCATTTTTTCTTTTAATATTTGCTCTGTTTACTTTGATTTACCCATCTTTAGATAACTTTCTGTAAATGTCAATAAATATATTTTTTTCATAAATGAACCATATAAGAAGAGGCCGAAATTTATGCCAACATTTGAAAACTAGCTACAGCCTTGAAAATTCATGACCTTTTCTCATATTTCGACCATAGAAATAGTATGCTTTATACTGTTACCATCAACTGCATGTTACTCATGCTATTTCTATTCTTTTGTTCAACATTAATTTTGGATATGCATTTATGTTCTTGTGGTACTATAGAAGAGCAGTATCTTTCCAAACTTGAGATTCAGGAACTAGAGATTTTGCTGCTACCCTGCTAATGGGTTACAACAGTAGCTTATTGAGGGTAGAAGGGTGCTACATTCCATGAGCTATTTCCCTATCCTATATACATATTCGTTCTCTTGTTACTATTGCCAATTTGTTGTAAGTGACTAACAAGGCTATTAACTGATTTGGGATGGTTGTGCTTCATGCTTGGTTGAAAGAAAAAATAGAACTATCAAATCATTCCCAATACGATCAACTGGTAAGAAGAATTTAAAGCAATGAAAATGAGGGGTCATAAAGGAGAGTCCAGGAAAATATGTGTTCAATTTTCTAACTAATTCATTGATTTGCAGTTTGCCCGCATAATTTGCTCCTTTTTCTTCTTGCTAGAGGGGGCAACAACTTATTTGTATTAGCTAAGTAACGTTTTTTTTTTGGCCTTCATTTCTCATGAATGCAAGGCAAGATTAACAGAGTTAAATTTTAGTAAAAGATGTTTGAATGGTTAAGGAATAAGTTTAATCAACCATTTAGCTTCATTCATTCTATTTTATTTTTGGTGTATTAGCATGCTTATGCATGTAAGTTTTGACTTTAACTTCATGCAACCAATATTTCCCCAACACCAATGCTATTTGTGTTTGGAGTTAATGGAAACAAAAAGAAGTATGATTATTTTACTTATTGTCTTTGAATTCATGGATCATCTTGTTGTATTATATTGGCCTTTCACAAGTAAGCAACTATTGCTTTTGGAAGTTGAATTTATGTATAAGCTTTCAAATCCATTATTTGAACACTTATGCTGTCATGTTGATGGTTTTTTGTAGGTATGGTGGTGTCTTTTTATTAGGTTTATATATTATCATTCTTTTTATTTCCTATGTTAACCCAACCTTGGACTAAAAAAGATCTATTACTACCTAATTTGAGATCTTCAAAATGTTTTTTTGGTTTGTTTCTAGTTGTTTTACACATCATTTTGTTTTCTCACTTTTTTTAAGCTTTTATTTATTTATTTTATTAGTCAAAGTTTAACTATCTTAGGGTTATGTAACTGAAGTTTATCTCACCACTACAGTTAATCCACTAGCATTTTGTTGGCAAGTTCAAATAGATAACAATTCCATAGAGTTTAGTGAACTAGCTGATCATTATGGCAATAAATGTCAAGTTGCTTGTAAGATTTTTTGTAATACTCCCGCAAGACATTTAAATGATATTGATAATTGCTTAATTTTATATAAATAATTTTTTTATTTTAATATTTTCTAGTTCTTTTTTTATGTTTATCATAAGCATTTATTTTTATATTTTTTATTTTGTAGGATTTATTTGGATGGAAAATAAAAAAGAAGTAAAAATTGGCTAAGTTTGGGAATTTATGTAAGTTTTGAATTCTAGTGAGCTGATCTTGAAAAACTTTAATTATAGTAGCAGAAGTTGGAAAATAAAGTTCTACTTGGGTAAGGTTTGAAAGCTGAAGTAATTATCTCTGAAGATTATATTTTAGATAATTATTTATCTCTTAGATAAATTAAGAAATCAACCTACAAATCCAACTTTATGGCTATATTCAGAAAGAAGATTGCACATAACCTCTCAAGAGATCAAGATAAAGATTAGAGATTGATGTTGGATTTTTATTTTGATAAATTAATGTAATTATCTTTATCCTTAACTTTAGTTGAATTCTTTACTATAAATAGATGGGGGTTAAACAGTTTTGATCATTTCATTCTTACTTTCTTCTTCTCTATTTTATTCATTGTTTTTTCAACTATGTCTTTCTGGATTTTTTATTTGGTAGTAAAAAGATTTGTAAGCTTTTGTATTATCCATCATGAAAAATAAATGAAGTTGTTTTCAAAGTTATTTTTTTTACAAATATCTTATGTTTTCTATTTAAATACCATAGTTATATGATTTCAACTTTTATGACGCATAATAGTGGCTTTCTCATTTTTCATCTAGAGCTAGTTTAATTAATCAAATATATAATAGTTTGATTTGTTTTACATAAGTAGCAAATTACTTTAATAAGGATAGTTAAGTTTTCATTTTAAAAGTTATGAAAAATACAAGTCTTTTTTAAATAAAATTGGCTTTTGATTTTGTTAGATTGAATTAGTTAAAATTTTTTAGTTTTTAAAGTTATCTTTTAATTATATTTGAAAGTTTCTATTAGGGTAGTTGAATGATAAGGGTTAATCATAGTGCTTAACTTGGTTAATTAAGAAGTAAAGGAAAGTAAGAAAGTCAATACATGTTTGATTCCATGGTTGATTTATTTGTTTAAAAAATGTATAAGAGTTTTAAATGATTGATGATGATACATTATAGATTTTTTTACTCAAACTATTTTCAAGTTTGTTTTTATTTTCTTTCCAATCAAAAACAATTTAAAAACCCCTTATTTACTTTTATTGTTTTTCTCAACTAGATTCTACCATTTTTCCTATCACTTCGTTTCCTTTCTTTTTATTCCTAAAATTAGTTTTGCACTTCTGAAGGTCTTTGTAGGATACGATCTCTACTTCCCTACACTATAAATCTAAAATCAAGTTAAAGGAAGTGAGCATTATAAATGGGTAATATCGACAGCTACCAAGTTTTTGCACCATTAGTAGGACCTGTTAGTTAAGTGTAATTCTGATTTTGTTAACTTTTTTTTGTTAGATTTTATTTGTTTGTTCATTTTATAGGTTATGTCCTTTGAAGACACAAAGCTTCATAGGAAAAGGCAATTCATTCAAGAAACTAAATCTTCCCCAAGTTTCCAAGCACTAGAAGCAATTGCATAAGAATCTTCTGCTTCTACATCTTCTCCAAATCAATCACCGCTAAGGATGCCATCCATCCACTTTTTGGCTTCCTCGAGTGCATCAAGAGTAGAAATCATGGAGTTGAACAGAATGTTCAGGAACGCACACTAAAGGAGCTTTAAACTCAAAAATGGTTTTATTTGTTTATTACCTATCTTTTATGGTGTTGCGGGGGAAGATCCAAATAAACACCTTAAGGAGTTTGATATGATCTATTCAGGCATGAAACTACTAAGGGTGATGGAAGATCAAATAAAGTTGAGGGCTTTCCCAATTTTCTTATGAGATTTGGCGAAAGATGGGCTTTACTAGCTCCCCTCTAGATCATTGACTACTTGGGACGAAATGGCAAGGCTTTTTTGGAGTAGTATTTTCCAACCTCTAAAGCTACGAGTGTTAGAAAAAAGATTGACGGAATAAGGAAAAATTAGGGGAGACATTATACAAGTAATAGGAGATATTTAAAAAGTTATGTGCAAGCTGCCCTCATCATTAAATCTCAGAGTAACTTTTGATCCAATACTTTTATGAAGGCTTGCTTCTTATGGAAAGAAGCATGATCAATGCAGCCTCTGAAGGTGCATTAGTTTACAAAAAACCCAACATGGCAGCCGATGCTCAACAATTTGGCACAAGGACTAATAATTTCGTAAGGAATGTTAGTGAGGTGAGTATATAATCCTTGCAAAATCAAATTTTTTTATCTTACTTCATTTGTGCATTAAATTGCTATATGAAATATGCAAGTAAAAGTGTGTAGAATTTGCTCAACCCAAGGACACAGTATTGATATATGTCCCACCCTCGAAGAGGATTATTTAGAGAATGTTAATGTAATTGATGGATTCTTGGGACAACCATAAAGGAAATATGATCCATTCTCTAACACCTATAACCCTAGAGGGAGAGATCATCCCGATTTTAGTTATAGGAATCAAGGAGACAAAAATTTTAGCTTTAAATAAGGAAATCTATCGACCTCTCAATATCAACCTTGAACACAAGATGTTAGGGAATCAGGTAACTTTCTTGAGGATGTTATAAAAATGCTTACAACTAATCAAGTTAAATTTTAATAAGAAAATTATGCAAGACTTATCAATTTGGAAAGGCAAATAGGCCAAATTGCAACATCCTCGAGTAAGTTGGAAAGCCAAGATTCGAGAAAGTTACCTTAACAAACAGTGATCAATCTAAAAAAGGGAGTTAATGTCGTGACTCTTACCTATACAAGAAAAGGAAAAGAAGTTGGCCAACCAGATACAACCAAAGCTGACTTTGAGCATAAGAAAGTAGTGGAACCTGAGACACTTCCACAAACCAAGACTGACAAGGTAGTGCCTAATTCTGTCAATTTTGGTTTTAAAATTTTACCCCCTTTTCCTGGTCATTTTGTTAGGTCTAAAAGTGAAGAGTTGGAGAAAGACATATTAGAAAACTTTGGAAGGTTCAAGTGAATATACCTTTCTTGGACTCTATAAAGCAAGTGCTCAAGTATGCTAAATTCCTCAAGGAGATGTGTACAACAAAGAAGAGGTATAAGGTTAATAAAAAGGTAAGTTTGGAAAAAAATGTGTCTGCAGTGATTCAAAGAAAGCTACCTCAAAGTGTAAGATTCTAGGTTCATTTACTATTCCTTGTAGAGTAAAAAATACAAGGTTTAAAAAGACAATGTGTGATCTAGGGTTATCTATTAATGTCATGCCTAGGTCTGTATTTAATAAATTGAACCTTGGAAAGTTAAAAGAAATTGGAATAATCATTCAACAGGTAGATAGGTCAAATGTTTACCGAAATGGTATAGTGGAAGGTGTCTTAGTTCAAGTCAATAATTTGGTATTTCTAGCTGATTTTTATATTTTAGATATGAAAGATGAGTTTTCTAGTAATTCAACACCTATTTTGTTAGGAAATCCATCCATGAAAATGGTTAAAACTAAGATAGATGTTCATAGTGGTACTTGTACGATCGAGTTTGATGGTGAGGTCATTAGTTTAATATTTTTAATGTCATGAAACATCCAAATGAAGTACATTCTGTTTTCATGTTGATTATTGATTCACTTGTTCAAGATATTTTTAATGTAGGTGAAGATGATGAGCTTCAAGTAGACATTAGCCAAGGATGGAAGAAGGACAATTTTGAAAAAACTACACAAAAAAGCTTCTTTGGAAAAGGTTTTACCTTATGTTTTGCAGGCACTAAAAGTGAAATTGAAGCAATTGCCTGAGCAATTGAAGTATGCATTCTTGGGAGAGGGTGAAACTTTACCGGTGATGAAAGCCATTCTATGAAGGATTCCAAGACAAAATGTTATGGAGTTGGAAGATCCGGTTTATGTTTGAGATGGAAGAAAGTTAGGCAAACGACGTTAAACAAATAAGCTGCTTGGAAGGCAACCTAAGTTTAAAAAAAATCAGATTTGATTTTTTTCTCTTTCACTTTAGTTTTATATTATTTTTCTCTTTCATGTTTATTTATACATTGGAGACAATGTATGTCATAAGTGTGGGAGGGAAATTGATTGCATATTGTTTTAAATTTAGCATGGTTCATGTTATTTTTTTCCTTCTCTTTTCAAAAATTAATGTTTTTTTAAGTTCTTTTTAAAGTTTGATTAGTTCATGCATGGATTAAATGAGAATATGCTTGAATAACATAACTTTGCAAGCTAGCTCTATTTTAATGTAGATGATGATATTAAACACTTAGCGTGCTAAATCTTAGTTATTATAAAACCCATGTGAGTTTTGAGCTTAAAAAATTGATTATCTTTGTCAATCTAATTTCTTTGTTGTGAATAGCAATTCATGTTATTGTAACTCTAGAATTTGCTTTAAATCTCATTATGCTTACATTTGTTTACATGCAAGTATGAAAGTGACGAAGACACTTAAAAGGGAAACTACTTGAACTGAAAAAGTCTACCCTATAATTTATCCCGTAGTGAACTTATTTGAGCCTATTGTTAACTTTCTTTGTTTAAACCATATTTGAGCATAAAACCATAAAACAAATTATTCTACCTATTGTAGAGCATTTAGTTACATGTTTGAATTTTGTGAAAAGGGTTAATTCTTGAGGCTCGAATTTGAAAAGAGAAAAAAAAGAAAAAGAAGTAGTTGGTATTTGAGCTATGGAATCATGTTGTGTTTAAAAGCTCCATAAACAAAAAATTGAGTAAAAACCAAGAACAAAGTCAGAGAAAAAAAAGGGTGTTCTTATGTGTTAGAAAAAAAGAGTAAATTTGATATTCAAATAGTGACTAATTATGCTATTTGAATTTTGAAATTTGAAGTATATTTTTTTATTCAACTTTGTGCTCTACTAGTTTCTTTGTCTAATTTCTCTTTTTTTATCCATTCTTTGTTGCTACCATCCTTATACCTTAGCCCTATTACAACCATGTTAAAGACCTTCTAGTTTACGTTAGCATGTATCATAAGTGATGGAGATGAAATGAACAAGCAAGCATATAGTAGTGCATGTTCATGGATTGCATTTGAGAAAAACACTAAGCCTAAACACTTGTGTGATACTGAGTTCATATCTTTTGAGAATAGCCAAGATGAGTATAAAGAGTTGTTCATAAAAATCTCTTACCTAAAATGGGTGTTAATCTTGTGAAAAAAAATTTTTCTTCTTGCTATTTCTTTGTTTTTGACATGTATGAAGCTTTAAAAACTTTGGAAAAATTAAGAGTTTACTTGCATTTAGGATTAGTTTAGGTCTAATTTGCTAGAGGATTAGCAAAGTTTAAGTATGGAGGAATTTGATAAGTGCTTAATTTTATATAAATTATTTTTCTATTTAATCTTTTCTAGTTTTTTTTTAATGTTTATCACAAGCATTTATTTTTTTTATTTTGCCAGTTTTATTTGGATGAGAGATACAAAATAAGCAAAAATTGGCTAAGTTGGGGAATTTATGTAGGTTTTGAATTCTACTGAGCTGATCTTGAAGAACTTTAATTACATTAGCAGAAGTTGGAAGATAAAGTTCTACTTGGGTTAAGAGTTTGAAAGCTGAAGTAATTATCTTTAAAGATTATATTTTAGATAATTATTTATCTCCTGGATAAATGAAGAAAATCAGCCCACAAATCCAACTTTATGGCTACATTCAGAAAGAAGATTACACATAACCTCTTAAGAGATCAAGATAAATATTATAGATTTTTTTTTAATTTTTATTTTGATAAATTAATATAATTATCTTTACCCTAGCTTTAGTTGAATTCTTTCCCTATAAATAGAGGGGGTTAAAAAGTTTTGATATCTCAGTCTTACTTTCTTCTTCTCTATTTTATTCATTGTTTTTTAGACTATCTTTTTTAAGTTTTTTATTTGATATTAAAAAGATTTGCAAGGTTTTGTATTATTCATCATGAGGAATAAATGAAGTTGTTTTTCAATGTTTTCTTTTTTTACAAATATCTTGTGTTTTTTCTATTTAAATGTCATAGTTATATGATTTCAATGCATACCAGTGGTTTTCTAATATTTAATCTATAGCTAGTTTAATTATTCAAATACATAATAGTTTGATTAGCTTTACATAAGCAACAAATAAACTTTAATGAGGACAGTTGATTTTGTTACATTGAATCAGTTAAACTTTTCTAGTTTTTAAAGCTATCTTTTAATTATACTCTAAAGCGTCTTTTAAGTTAGTTAAATGATAAGGGTTAATCATAATGCTTAACTAGGTTAATTAGGAAGTAGGGGGAAGTAAGAAAGTCAATACGTGTTTGATTCCATGGCTGATTTATTTGTTTAAAAAAATGCATTAGAGTTTTCAATAATTGATAATGGTACATTAGTAAGCAATATCGATTTACTATCAAAGTCTTTTCATCGTTGATTTTTTTACTAAAACTATTTTCAATTTTTTTTATTTTGTTTCCAATCAAAATCAATTTAAAAAACCCCTTATTTACTTTTATTTTTTTCTCCACTAGACTCTATCATTTTTCCTATCGCTTCGTTTCCTTTCTTTCTATTCCTAAAATTAGTTTTGCACTTCTAAAGGTCCTTTTGAGATACGATCTCTACTTTCTTACACTACAAATCTAAAACTAAGCTAAAGAAAGTGAGCATTATAAATAGGTAGCATTGACAACTACCAGATGATAGGTGATTTTCATGAGGGATATATCTTGATTGCTCATTGTTCCATGGCATAGACTTATGCCTTATTAATTTATTTAATAAGATGTCCTAAGTCAACCCTAAATTTGCTTAATCTGTTATGTTCTTTGTTATTAATTTTTTATTTTTTATGTACTATAGACGGTGGTTAAAATTATATCTAAAATTAAAATACTATAGGATTAAGAATTTTAGGTTTTTTTTCCTTTTTTATAAAAAGCCTAATTTTAAGGTTTTTTTTAATAAAAAGTATAATTTGCCACCACCATTATTATATCAAGCGTTCAGTCAAAGACTCGAGCAAAGATTTATTAACTCCACACCCATTCTGGTTATAAGTAGCTTCATACATATTTAATTGTCATTCTTGTCCTTGTTTTCTTGTTACTGTTTCTATTTTACAAGCAAGACTTTGCTATCCTATTTCAAGGAAAAGCATGGTGAATTAAAAAAAAAGAAAAAAAATGAGAGGCGAGGAAGAGAGGCTAGTAGATGAGGGGAAAGAGCAAGGTTTAGCCTTGCTTAATGCCATCTTTGATGATGATCAACATGGATTATGACGCTGAGCGATGAGGGGGGGACGGATTCCTGCAAGGTTGAAAAATTGAGGCTAAAATGAGAAACAAAAATGTGAATGAAACATTTTCTGTTTAGCTTTTTTGATCAATTTAATCATTTTAAATTTTTTTGTTCTTTTTTTCCAAGTTTGTTTAGCTTTTTTGGTCAATTTAATTATTTTTAAATTTTCTTTTAATTTCTTTTTTATGTTTTTCTTGATTTTCATTTATATGTTACATCTTTTCCATTCTTTATTTTGATTTTTTGTCCTTTTTTTCTTGGCTTACCTCTAATGGTAACTTTTATCATTTAAATTATTTATTTTGTTTAGGTAAATTTTATTCATGTTAGAACTGTGTGCTGACAAGACTAATTCTGTTGACCTTTTAATTCCTTATCTTATTTGGGGCGGGGCGATTCCATCTTAAAGCTTAATGTGTTTTAAGTATAATCATTTTTATTGTTTATTACACCGCATTTTTTTTCCGGTCTACTAGTTCCATTTATTGAGCCTATCTAGGTCTTGCAATAGCAAAGCAAATTAACATCTAACAACAATTCCTTTTATTAAGCCTATCTTGGTCTTGCATTATATTTCGTTTTACTCCTTGTCACAAATTATAATATTTTTTGCCAAAAATAATTCTATTTAACTAGTCAGGAAAAGGCTTTTTAATAAATATAATGCAATGTATAATATATGTGGATAGAGTAACAATGAGAAAGTTCTAAACTGCCTTTCTGGTTCACCACCTATGAAGTTAAGCAATTTCTTGGTTGTTCATATGACATTTTTATTGCTTTATCTTAACATGTAAATTTAAAGCAATCATTTCCCTTTATAGAGAGAGGTAGAGCAGTATGCCATCAATTAGAACTAAAAAAATACTTGAAACTCGTTGAGAAACTGAAACTTTTTACTATTATGGATTTGTTCTCAATTTGCTGGTTCATGATTAAGAGGGCAGATATGCGTTACGAACACCTTCCGAACATCCTTAAAGGATAGAACAATAAAATAAAGAAGGTGGTGAAGGTTTAGAGGATAGTTTGGAAAGAGAACAAGGAGATTATTGAAAAAGTGGAGGTAAGTAAATGGCAAAAATATAGAAAAGGGGACAACCTGTTCTTGAACTTAACACTATGCACATCACGTGCTTGATCTAGATAATTGTTTTGATGAGCTGTCACTAAACAAAAATGGTAAGAAGAGAAAGAACTATATTTTGGTCCCAAATTTGCTACACATATTTTTAGACAGTTATTATAATTGTTCATCCTTAATTTTTCATTTTTCTACATCTTTTTTAGTTTTTTTTATTTCTTTCATTCGATTTTCTCTCACTTCTTATTTTGTGATTTATTCTAATTATGTTGGAGTGGATAACATATCTATACTGGTTCATGTGTCTATTAGCTTTTCTCATATGGTAGCTTTGGCTGTTCTGCTAGACTTCCTTCTACAAGTTACTGCTTTTGTTTCACTAATAGTTTTTGACTGTTTAAGAATTGAGGAGAGCATAATTGATTGTTTTCCATGCATAAAAAATCTTTCATTTGTTGGCAAGTCTGATAAAAGTTGTTTATGACTTTGTTATTTTTTAATTGCTTTGACTGTGTGGTGTAGTGCTAAAATTTATGTTAGTATTATTTCCTGTAAACTTGGTGTTTATACTAATAAACCAATTTTAATTATTTAGGTTTAAACTCAAGCCGAATTAGGGCTTTGGCCAGATATCTGCAAGTAAGATATTTGAAATCATAAAAACTATATTATATATCTAAAACTTGAAAGTTGGGTTAATCATGCATCCGTATTTCTTATTAGATGTTCACAGCGATCCTATGTGGGTATTAATGTCTTCATATTAACTTTAAAAAAATTATGATATTTTAGGAAACACATGCACCCATAATTGCTGTCTTTGTTGCTTTATTGTAGCTTGTTTGCATTTTTTTAATTTTATGTCAATTGATTTCCCCTAAATGATTTTTTTTATATACAAACAGTTTTCTACTTGTGTTCTAAGCCCTTTCCACAAGGATTGAGTCTGGTTTGGAGCGATAAATTGTTCCTCCTTAGGACTCATATGTCAGTTGTTAATTTTATTTTATATTTTCTATAGTTCTACTTGCTGACATGTTTAATGGGTTGATAAATTCCAACTGTGGAAGATCTAGAGGTTGTTCTTGATGTTTATTTCAGATCACCAAAAAAGGTCAAATTTCTTTATGAAGAAATTCCATATTTGGTTATTCTTTATGCTTCAAATATGTTTATGCTTACTGTGGTGTTATTTTTATCATCACTATCATTATCGATGTTCAATTCTTGCTCTTTTGACTAGACTGGAAGGTCCAAAGGTGCTCATTTTTAAGTGCATTTTTATGGTTGTTAGGATGTGGATTTGCTTAGTCTTCTATTTGTGAACACTTTGAGATTACTACAACCTCATATACATTTTTAAAGTGTAAATGCTTTTTAGTGGCAATGCATTCTCAACTCTAATATGTCATTACTTGCATTATTATTGTATTGTTATAGGAAGAAGTTATTTGAGTTTTTTGATCAACTATGCTCATTTTTTAGCATATTTATATTCTTCGATCTTCTACAACAGTTGAAAACATTCCAGCATTCATTGAAAAAGAGTATGAACTTGCTGAGGCACTTGAACTGTCATTTATAGCCAATCTTATCTTACAAAGCATCAGATCTGATGGTGAGAGAACATTTAAGCAAGTTAAAATTATTTTATATTTTGCTTTTATGAGCTTTTCTATCTTTCACTTGGTTCTTTTATGTTATTCTAATCTGAGTTTCTCTTTTAAGTAAATATGTTATTGACGTTGTTATCTTCATGTTATCTTTTAAGGCAATGAAGATTCATGCTTTGAGATTTTGCATGCACAAAATAGGTAAGTGCTTTTAAAACATTTTGATGCCGATGAGATTTTATTTAGTGAGGTTGATAACCACCACCAACTGTATCTTTCTTCTCCAGTTATGTAGAAGGCTGGTTATGAGTGCAAAATTAAAGTTGAAAGGACCTTTCCCTTTAAACTATCCTTTTTTTTAACAAGTATTACTTTTTAAAATGTTTTTAAAATATTGCTTTTTCTTATTTTTCACCTTTTTAAGGAGGTGAAGCTTTCTTTATAGCTTTTTCTCAACAAGGTATCCTTGTGCATTTTGATAAGGTGATGATATTAATATCTTGTGCGTATGTTTTTTAGTAGCGAACCTAAAACCAAATGGAACTACATGGAGAAACACTAGTTGGCTATAGTTCTATAAGTAGGAATAACTTGTGAACATTAAGGACATCAAAAACCCTAGAGTTAGTTGATGTTAACATTTATGAATTTTGATAAACAACCAACATTAATATCTATATGTCATCATATTTTTTCATCCTGTTGTATGTCTAGTTGTACCAATTATGTTAATTTATTCTTGAAATTGCTTAAAAGCATGGGTTTTTGTAGCCTCTTGTTAGAAACATATGCATCAATTGGCTATTTCCACTGGTAAAGTGATAGAAAGCTATATCTTATTTTTTGTCTTTTTGGAATAGTCTTTCTTATTATGATTTAGGGTCGTCTCTATGTGTCTGCAACTACAAAACTATGGTTTTAGCCTTTTAAGGTCTAATGGTATAACTATAATTGAATTAATAACTCCTATTTTGATTGAAAGTTTTTTATATAAATATTCTTCTTTGATGATATGAGAACAAGTGGATCTTTTATTTATATATTTCTGGTGTCTAGATAATTGGAACTTGTCAGGCTTTCTTGTCTTATGGGAATAGTTTTCCTTCACTATTAAGTATGGTCGCTTCTATATGTTTGCAACTATTGAACTATGGTTTTAGCCTTTTAGGTTATAATGGTATAACCATAATGGACTTAATAACTCCTATTTTGAATGGAATTTTTTATGTAAATTAGTCTTCTTTTATGATATTGAGAACATAACGGTATTTGTTTTTTACTTTTTGGCATTTAGATTACTGTAACTTGTCCAGTAAGCCACCTTAATGGGCTGATTCCTTATGGTAGTTACCTAGAGTTATGGTCAGACAGCCAAGCCATCAGCTATCCTCTTCACAGCAGATGCAACAGAGACATGTAGTTCTTGGTGATAGAATCAAGACATCTATTACTTCAAGCATAAGCATTAAACCACTTTTACTCAATCTGTCGCTCTTCAAATGGCATCTTGAATGATGTAGTTAGCAAGCAAAAGATATTTGCTTTTGCAATATGAATCTAGTTGTTTGTTTATTAATATAATTTCTATGTCTTGCATCAATATTTAAATTACCTAAAAATTTTCTTCGTTGTAGGTGTTATCTTTAGTCCATGCAAACTGTGCCATTACAAAGTAAATGGTAGTTACATCTACTACTTTTGATTTTCCTCACGCTTCTTGGGAAGTAACTTTAACTAGTAAGTATATATAAGCCTTTCCTAACATCTGATTGCTTGTACTTCCTAGATGAGTTCATTATCCTTTAAGCCATTATGTTGCATTGTATTTTTTTTCTAACCACTACATATCTTTTGGTTTTTTTAAGAAAACATTCATATGATACAAGGTTATTTTCGCTCTAAATATTGAAATACATGTTGCAAAGTATGAGAAAAGGAATACCCTTGAAGAAAGTCAATTAAAAAATGCAGAGTATGAGAAAAGGAATACTCCTGAAGAAAGTCAATTAAAAAAATACTGACTGAAGAGATTTTTAAGAGCATATATGAGAATTGTAAGGTTTATGTACAGGAAATCTTTAACTTTCTGGTTTTAGTTATGATCTTGAGTAGTTCTGGTAGTAATACAAAGAAGCATAATCAGGCAAGTTTGAGATCTGAGCATATAATAAAGTCAAGCTTAGTGGAGCATTCCTTAAGACTTTAGGTAGTTGTGTGGGAAGTTTACTATTGGTAGAAATCAAGTGCTAAGGGCCTAAGAAACATATCCCATGTCTTCAACAACAGAGATAATCCCTTTTTTCGTATCTTGTATGATTAATTTTTGTTCAATATTAAGTTTCCTTTATCATTCAAGTTCATTATTATCCCAATTTGCTCTTATAGGAATATTTAAGTTATGTGATCTAATTTTTTTTATCCTTCTTTCTTACTTGGATATTTCATTGCCTTGGTTTGGTTGCAAATTTTAGAACCATGCACTTTGTGCCATAATAATTTTGTTGCCTCTAAATACTTAGACTATGTTAGTTATGCAGGCACTATAGATTTAGTTTCTTTCATTTAGTTAATCAATTGATTTCCTCTTGATTTTGGATTATTCTCTAATATGACTTTAGTTAATCACATAACACATAACTTTATTTGGTCTCTTATCATTTCTCTTATGTCACTATGTTAAGGCATTATGAGCTGCAAGGGAGTTCAGCTTAACAGTTTCAAATTCATTGAAGGTTTCAATTAACTTTGCTCTATTCATATGCATTTTTGGCTTTCCTTGATGCCTAGATTGGATTTAAAGGTCTCTCATGTCATGGGTTGAAATGTAAGCTTGCTTTCTCTTTTCATAGTAAAAGAATCAAAATGCTGGTGGCGAAAAACTTTTATGTTCTTGTGTTTGACTTCTCGGTCGCTATGTTGCTTATGCTTAAATGCTTGAGATGGTTTCAAGACTGTTTATGTTCTCCATTCTCCATTATGCAGCCAGGAATATTTCTTGGTTTTCTAATGTTTAAATGCTATGCATGCCTGTAGGTCGATTAATCGAATCGTTACTTTTTTTTTAATATTTTAGTCTATGAAGAACTATATGCTGAAATCTAGCCTACTACCAACAGATTACACGATTATGCCTACACAATGTGGTGTCTTAGAACAAAGAAGCCCTAGGCTTGACTCTTTATCTGCTTGCATGTTGCTTTGCTGAGGTGCATTATCCTTAATGTACTGTCATGCCAAAGATGGTTTTGTGATCTGAACCATTTGGTAAACTGCATCATTGCATTTTTATGGAGTTTTTTTTATCTTGCTCATTATAGCACTTATATATGTTATTATTAGTGGCATGAACCTAAGTAATCATTATCATCTTTTTTGGGGTGTGACATATTGTTGTAAACTTGTGATTATGATGGAGCACTACTTATGTAAGTTCTGTTATTAAACTACTATTGGACTTGTCATTTTTACATTGTTATTGCACCTAGCATTCATGTCATATAAATATTTTGTTTGAAAATTGCAATCTCTCAGTTTTGGTTCTTGGATTTACTTGCGCTTTTTGTTTTTATCTTGCTGAATATCCTTTTGACTGCCTTGTTATTCTTGATCTAACTTTTGTCCCCAACTTGATGGTATATGCCTTTTTGGTTGGTTCTTGCTAATACAAAGAAGTAACTTTCACAATTTTCTTATGCTCTTATAAATTTGTTGGCAAATTTTTTTTTCTTTTTATTGAGGTTTATTTCTTGATTGATGATTTTTTTCTATCTGCTTATGGTTCCTCACAAGCTGGCAACGTCCTAAATATTCATTTTATATTCCCAAGATTTCGCTTATTCCTCTCTTACTTGAAGTATGTTCCATAGTAGTCTTTCTATTCCTTTGGAACTTATGGATTCAATTCTAAAACAGTTAGATATACTTAGCTTACTTTTTACAACATTTCTGACATCTACAGCTTAAACTGTTTATCTTAAGGTAGCTAGGTTTGTTGTAACATTTAATTAATCTAATTTTAACTCTTTGATACATAACAAGGCTTAGACAAAGCTTAGGCAATCAACATTTTTATATGCAACATAACTAGTTGATTGTTGGCCTTTTCATTTTAATTCTATCTCTTTGATTTTAGCATTAAGCAAAGATTATTATGTTTGTTACTGGTTAGTCAAACTGTTGGCATTGAAAATGATTGGCAGTTCACCATTAAATTTTGATCAAGGTACCAACTAAAGGAAGATTTGATCCATTTAAATAAATGGTTTTAAATTTTTGTTCCAGCACTGCCACACCTTTAGATTTAGGAGCTTCCGCCAGTAGGGCAGATAATTTTGATAATATCATTGAATCTATTAGTACTCTGGTTTAGCTGTAATTGTCCAGTATCGAAGAAATTCTTTCTCAGTTATGAAAGAAAGCATATTATTATTTGCAGGTGAGGATTGTTATGGTAGGAAGTATGTTGCTTTGACAAACTCGTATCTAACTATTTTGATGGTTTTATTGATGCTAGTTTGATTTCATAACTTATAGAGATCAATCTTGTTTAGAAAATACATTCTTCAATGCGCATGTAATCTTATAGAAAGATGAGCTTCAGGTACTGTACATTACTTTTATTATCAAATTAGCTATCCTTTTATCCTTTTTGGCCTAAGATGCTAGTAAAGTTTTCATAAGCAATTATCCAAATGTTTTATTTTCTGCTGGGATAGGACATGGATCAATTTATATAACTCTAGATCTAGCATCTTAGTATCGCATATCATTTTGGTAAAAGATATATCATATCTTGGTTGATTGAAATCAGAAATAATTTTCATTCTTTAGATATGCAAAATTATATGCCTACTAATTGGGTTATTTAAACACTGAAGTTTAATGGCTTGCTGATTCAAGTCTCTCACGGTTTTTATTATGTCCATTATTTTTTTATTTTTATTTTGTTTGTAGGCACTTTTACATGCTTGCATTTTATGCTCTTTGAAACCATCTATTCATTAGATTGCAGCTTTAAAAATGAAACTACCCAAAGGTATTGAACCAGTAGTGCTTTTGCTATTAATTTTTTTTTTTTTTAAATTTCAAGATATGTTATCTAAACATTCTACTCCAAGCATACATTAGAAGCTTATGCTATTGCATGAAAGTCTTTAATAGTTTTCTTCATTGTTTTTTATGCCTTAACTTCTTGTAGTGCAAGATCCTTTGCCTAACAAATGCTTTTGGTTTATCACTTTCATGGATTAGTTTTATGTTGGAATAGGCTAAAGCTATTATTATTGGTGGTCCTTGAGAGTTGAGTGTTTGAATTTTAATCACACATAGAGTATACCTATTGCATATTCATCTTTTTCTTTGGGAAATGTATCACAATATTAAATGCTTTAGTGGAAACAGTATTGTAAGTTTTGAAAAGATTTAGTCAACTTATTATGGTATTTACATATGCTAATAATATTTCCGTTTTTGTGCTCCACATATTTAAGGATATTTAGATTTGCCTGCTAGCTGGCTCATGTTATATATATATATATATATATATATATATATATAATCTTTATTTTGTCTACTCTTCCTTGCTGTATTCTTCTACACTTTAACATGCCTGCATTTCATATTTTTCAGAGCCATTTATTGATTGGATTGCAACTTCATAGATATTGCACAATCAGTATTGAACCAGTAGTTCTTTCACATTAAAATTTGTTTCTTTTTTTAAATGAAGAATATGTTCTGCCTCATACATACAATAGAAGCTCATGCTACTGCATGGAAGTTTTTAATAGTTTTCACCCAATTGTTTTAGATGCCTTAAGTTCTTGCAGTGAAAAATCCTTTACCTAACAACTATTTTTGGTTTATCACTTTCATGGATTAGATTTGTGTTGGAATAGGCTAAAGTTATTATTACTGGAGGTCCTGGAGATGTTTGTTCCTAGAATATCACATCTAAATTAGGTATCGCTACTGTGATATGTTTTTACTTTTTAGTAATATGATATTGGTTGAATGTAGGTTTCTATCTTTGGCTTCATCTATCCTTGGAGGGGAATTTATGGTGAATGTTGTTAATTGCTTACATTCTCTGACATTTTTAATAGGTTTATTAATTCCTGACGTGTATAATGTGAAGGTCGTAATCTTCTTACTACTGATTACACATAAAGGAGGATGAAATTACCTCATGACTCAATTCATTATCTAGTTTTTATTTATGCTTGGATTTTGTTTTTGTTCAAGTTTGAATATGATTATTCTTCAACGGGGTTACCATTATTGCCACTACAGTATTAATGTTCTTGCAATGTTTGCTCTATGCAAAAAATTTGGAAAGTCTAAAAGGGATTGTGTTGGTTTTGCTACATTGGCTAGTCAAGATGTTGATTGCCTAGGCTTTTACTTGGAGGTGAGCAAAAAAATGGAGAAAACCAAATCGAACCATTGCATTTGGTTCAATTTCAGCTCAGATTTTATTAAATTTGGTTTGGATACTAATAATAAATATTTGGTTTGGTTTAGTTTTCGATTGCGATTAAAAAATAGCAATCATTCGAACCGAATCAAATTCTATTTTTTTAATTTTTATAACATAAAAATAAATATTTTATCTCTAAATTATTGCAAAAAACTTAAGAATACTATGGAAAAATATATTTTTTTAAAATTTTAAAAAACTAATAAATTGATCTGATTGTACAATTTTTGGTTCAGTTTTAGAAAATATAGAATACTGCACGTTAACAATAATTTTTTTTCCAAAATCGATCCAAGTTAAACTGCTATCAACCTTGCTTCTACTTATAAAGACCTTTGAGATTGTTTTAACCCTATTTAGGTTTCCTATGTCTAAATGCTTTTACAGGCTTTTATTTCTTTAAATTAAATTTGTTTAATATGCTTTTCACTCTCTAATCTAATATGATGTTAGAGTTTTTAAATCAATTATATTCTTATTTAATTCTTACATGTCCGCAGCCATTGACAAAGCTTGAAATAATTAGAGCAATTTAAACAGTAATACAATAGCCTTTACCTAAAAGGATATGTTACAAGCCTAGATAGCCAAGATTAATGGATATATTTTCTAGTGTTATTATATCAATATTTATTGTTATATTTTCTTGGTTATTTAAACAATTGCTTTGAGAGATTAGAATACATGTCTGATAGATTTTATGAATCTCATGAAGATTCTTTATAAGTTTATCTCATTCTAGAATTCCTTTAATAGAATTATCTGTTTATACTAATATAAATATGAATCTGAAACTAAATAGGTCTGATGAGAATAATAATGAGTTTAAAATTAGATGGGAATTACCAAGTACTGGTTATTAAATTAATTATTTGCATGCATTTTATAATTCATTAATTTATGTTATGTTAGAGAAGTTTTAAAAGATCTACATGAGGAACTTAGAAAAATTATTATATACCATATGTTATTAGATATTAAAAAACAAGTTGTTGAATACCATTTGTTATGAACCAACAGATTCCTAAGGCTAGTCTACAAGTTCAGCAGATAAAACCTATGAGATTACCCACTAATAGTCATAAACAAAGAAGTACCCTTTATGGAAGATTTTAATCCTTTGATTTAATAAATAATTTAAATGTTTGGGGAAATAACCAATTAAATTAGATAAGTTTATTTTTACTAAATCAATTCATGATAAACCCGGAAGGAGAAATTTTAAGTGATAAAATATGAAGTATACAAACTACTAATAACGAGACTATTAAGGAATTAAAAAAAAGTAGGAAAACAACTAGGGAATGAGCATAAAGAGAATGATTGAACAAAATAGAATCAACTTAGAGGAAATTAGAAACATGATTATAGAGTCTGAAAAAGAAATAATATAGCCATAAAAATTAAAGAAATAAATGATAAATCAAAAAGGTTAGAAAAATATAAATTAGATAAGCTTTTAGAAAAATTTAATATTAAATTGACTGCATCAACTGCTAGTAATATATGGGTTATAAGAAATTGATTCTAGTTCCTTTGAATAATCTAATTCTGATTCAAAGAAGTTGATTGACTCATTGTCACTTAAATTATTAAAATCTTTTATTTCTAGTAACTCTTTCATTAAATACTTTTTGGTTTACTATAATATCTTTCTTTTTCTTTCTTTGTGGACAGCCATTTGCATAATGACCTCTCTCGTTTAAATATTTTAATTATTTTCTATGTCTTTTGATCTTTTTAAATTTCTTATAATAAATTCTATGCTTTTTTGGTTTATAACCTCTATGTTTATACTTTTTGGATTTAAATTTAAATTTATAATTTCTTTTTCTTTTTTCGTTTCCTACATAATCACATCCTACAAAAATAGGATTTACTATCACCACAACGTAAACTGCTTTTGATAATCTTTCTATTTTTTCTATTCATTCTACTGGTTATACACCATTCTTCAAGCTTCCTTCTAAGAATTCTATTCTTCCTCCTAAGTAATCTCTTCTACCTTCTCTTGTTTCTTTGTACTGAGGCCGTGTAACTAATAATTCATAAACCCAAAGGTTTGGTATCTTAGAATAAAACATATCTAACCATACTTTGGCTTTTTGCTCAGTATCAAATCCTCCTATTTTAAAATAATATCTTTTAAAGAGGCAAATATAATCATCTATCATACACATATAACATAATTAAAATTTTAGTAATAAAAACTTATATCTACCTTTCTATTTTTTCTAAAGTTTCTTGTTGTCTCTATGCCCAATCTTCTTCTAAAAATTCTTTCCTAATCCAGTTCTTATAAGTATCTACTACTTGTGCTAAGCTTTTAGAAGTTCCTTTCACAGCATTTTTACCTGCTATTGACATTGCTTCCCATTTGTCTTGGACTATTCCTTCAAATGTTAAACTTAGAAATCTTATAGCCGTTTGTACATCAAATTGATTATGTGTTACTATAATAAATGTAGCTTTAGCCCACTTTGTTATTACTTTATTTCTATCTATTATACAATCTATATTTAACTACAAACCATTAGTTAGAATAGCTTCACTATAAAATCTTTCTATTGGGGTATGTCTAGTTCCCAAATAATTAGTACTCGTTCATCTAGACCTTCATAAACATTTCTACCACTAGGTCTTCTTCTATAACTTAGTCTAGTATAATACCCTGCTTTATTAGAATCTTCTTCATATTCTGTCTCCATAGGTCTAGTTCCTCCAGTATCTTTTCTTGGCCTTTGAGTACTAGTTCCTATTACTGTTGTGACTACCCCAGTACTAGAACTATCTCCAGTTGATGGGTTCATCTTTAAATTTATTTTTTTAGTTAATCTCACTATTTGTTCTTGTATTTCATCTAATTCGTCTGGATTGGCTTCTGCAAACCTATTTTCAAACTGTTCCAATTCTAATTCTTCTTTAGTCTCAAACATGCTTATAATTCTTTCTTTACCATCTGTTCTGAACCATTCTTTAGTATCTAAATGTTTATACTTCACTATTTCTTTATTTTATACTTCTTTTTTGTTTTCTCTCTTAGCTATTAAGATTTCTAATGTTTTTTTGTAAATCTATTAACATCTCTTGTATCTTCTCAAAGTTTCATTCCATATCTGGAATTACTTTTTTCCTATAATTTCTTATTTTTTTAATATTTAATAGGCTGTAAAAATACTGTCATGACCCTTATTAAAGGTTTCATAGCTTTCACATAGCTTTTCTCCATGATATTTTGGTGTCTCTACCAACAAATTGTTAGTTCCTTTAATGATTTCAACATCAAAATCATACTCAGCAAAAAATTTCTGTCATCTTAATAACCTTTTATATTCAGGTAAGGCTTTTACTTGAGAATTATATATTCGAGCTACGAACTTTTTAGGTAATAAAGAATCAACTAAATTTTCTTAATTCCTTTCTTTAAGGCTAATAATTCTCTTTAATTATCTTGTTCTGTTTCTATAAATGTTCTTGATGTATATCTACATAATTTTTTTCTAAATTATTTTTTTCTTTAAAATTGGTCCCTTATAGGTTTTTGATGCATCTGTTTCTATTATAAGGTTATCTCTTTCTTGTAGTAATTCTAACCTTGGTAGTTTCTTTCATATTTCTTTTATCTTCCTAATTTGATTTGTTAAATCAGGGGTAAAATTAAATATTACATTTTTCTTCAACAATTTCTAAAGTGGTTCTCTTAATTTGGCTAAATTCTCAATAAACTGCTCAGCATAATTCAAGCATCCTAAAAATCTCTATAATTGGTTCTTATCTTCTAATTTATCTAGAAATTCACTAATCTTTTCAGCTATATGTGTTGAAGTTCTATTCCTGTCAAATCTATTTGTAATCCTAAGAAATCTACCTTTCTTTTTCCTATCTCTGCTTTTTTCTTGGATAAAACTATTCTTGCTTTTTCACAAACATCTACAAAAAACTTCTTAGTGTTCTAGTTGCTCATTCATACCATTACTAGCTATTAAAATATCATCAACATATACTAAATATAACTTACTGTAAGATTCAAAAGCCTTATCCATTCTTCTTTGAGAGGCATTCTTCAATTCAAATGGCATTACTAGCCATTCATATTGTCCATGCGATATACTAAAAACTATTAAAGGAATACTCTCTTCATGTAGGCAAATCTACCAAAATCCTAATTTACAAGTAAACTTGCTATAGATTTTTCTTTCCTATTACTAAATTTATAAGGGTTTTTTTTATGTGGTAAAAAGTGTACTATAGTTTAAAAATTTTCATGCTAGGTGTTTTATATATATTATCTTCATATTTTTGGTTAATTTATAAAAAAATGGGTTTTATTTTGTTTATTTAAATTTATGTTAGCATCTTACTTAACTATTATGCTTATGCTCATCCTCCATTATATTTGTAATCTTCATAGTTTTGAAAGTTAATAACAACCTTTTTTACCATTCAAAATCAAGATGCAAGTGCAAATATCTATTACAATGATGGAATCCCAATTACTTGCATAATTGTAATATTGAATTTTCATTCCTATAATTAGAGTAACCAAATTCTTCTTTTACCTTATGTAAATCGTTTTGACAGTTGCAATTATCTTCCAATATTTGCTGATTACTAAAAAGGTGTTTTTTTCTTTTCATATAATATACGCATTAAAACAAATCTAAAAGGTCTATTAACATAAGGTTTTAATAGTAAATCAAAATAGCCCTTTTATTACCATAAAAATTAATATCTCATAATTTTATATATTACAATTTGGAAATAGAGAAGATTAATATTGATTTTGCTTTGACTGACATATTTGTGGGGGAATTTATCTCTCACTAAATTGTTGTCATTTAAGTGGTTTTAAAATGAAAATTTGGAGATTTAAAGACCCAATCAAGGAGTCGCCTAACCTTTATTGTGGGCAAGAATTTGATGCACATAAAGGGTCATTTTGATGATGTACATTTTAAAATGAAAATTTGGAGATTTAAAGACCAATCAAGGAGTCGCCTAACCTTTATTGTGGGCAAGAATTTGATGCACATAAAGGGTTATTTTGATGACGTACATAAATAAGATTAAAAAATAATAAAAAAGATATTAAAAATTAAATGTGTCCTATAATTTTATGCATTACAAATTGGAAATAAGGAAACATAGTCATTTTTGCTTTGAATGATGCTTTATGAAAGAATTCATTTGTCAATAAATTGTTAAAGTAGAATTTTACTTGTAAATTCTAAAAAAAAGATTAATTTTGAATGACTTTGAAATTAAAATGTGTGATTCTTGAGTATTTAAAAACCACTTCAAGGAGTTGCCTAACATTTATTGTGGAAAAGAATTTGAAGCACATAAAGGATCACATAGATGACATAAATTTATATACAACTTTTATGACAAAAAATTATATAAATATATATAAATTTGGTTTGGATTGGCCTTTTATGAAAAAATGATTAGCTATTTGCTTGTATTTTGGGATTAAGACAATTTATATGCAACTTTCAAAGTGTAGCTGAAAATGAAAAATAAAATGTTTAATAAAATTTAAGAAATACCTAGACTCTTTAAACCAGATTGTCTTGCATGGTTTTTGATCATTCTTTCAAATCAATAACTTAAATAATAATTCAGGAATTCTCACACTTCAGCCAAGAGATGTCTTGAAGTGATTCTATGATGACAAGAACTTGGACACGAAGCATGATTGTTGTAAACCAAAATTATCTAAGTGTTTAGCATCTAATGGTTATCCACATAAATCCGAAAAACTTTCAAAAAAGAGATATTTTGTTTGTCAAGAGCCATGCTAGCAACTTTACATTTCATGAATCTTCCTTTTGCCTTAGATCTTCTTTGATTCAATAATCAAACTATCAAAGAAAACTAGTTTTTTCTTCAACTTAACGAAGTTGGCACAATCTCTTTAGGAAGTCGATAGACTTTGAAACCAACCTTTTAGGGAGTTTCAGTGCCAAAATTTCAAGCATTTCTTGTACTATGGTGGGCAACAAACTAGGCTTAAATGCCTAGGATTATTTCTTTCCAACTTTTGGTCAATTAGGACTTTAGTCCTTGGATTATTTTAATTTTTAATAATCACTCTTATGTGTGCAACTTATTGGGCCTCCATCATATTAGCAATAAATATAAATTAGCAAATTAAGAATATTTATACCTATAAACTAAGATTGGTATCTACCAATGCATCATTGACACCCAACATGCAGGGAGTATCAAATGATTTTCACAAGCACTTTAGTGTATAATATCTCAATGTAATTCAATTTCTTTTATCGTATATCTCAAGAATAGCAAGAACATGATTCAATGTCTACTCTTACCCTTTTCCATATTAGTTTGGAACCTTTATATGTTAACTCCATAATTAGTATTGCCTTAGTCAAGTACTTTGAGTTGACACGGGCCAGGTACATGTGAGACGTGTCATCTTATATCATTTAGGGTAATGAATTTTCTCTAGACCACTCTTCCACCTTTAGTATGTTTCATGTCATACCCAAAACCACCATATTGTAAGCATATCTATTGAAGACCTAATCGTGATGATCTTTAAGTACGAAACTATCACAAGTTTAAAAATCACTTATACTACTGATACATGACACTTGAGTGAAATACTAAATGAAACTCTTATAGTGGATCATAGTAAACTTATTCTATTTAACAAGTACCCAAATGCTATCCTTAAGTATCTCTGTACTTCAACTTATGAAACCAATTGCATGCATACATGTAGGAGGCTTAACACATATCAGTCTCTAAGCATTGTCAATGCCCTTTCTTGACCATATAATGACTAGGAATATTTTTAAAAACATGACTTTGATGTATAAGGATCTTATAATTGTAACTCATTGCAATTTTGCAAGGCCAATGTGTTTTATGGGCTTTATCTTCATAAGATATTCATAACAATTATCAAACAACATTTTATGGATAAAGAAATAACTCCTTAATATTAATAAAATATAATGTTTGTTTACAAGAAATTACTGAATGCTATTGCCTTTCAAGCTAAAGAGATTCTATTTTGGGGCGTAACGTTATGGTTCTTTCCTCGACTGACTGAGAAAAACTAGTTCCAGAGGCATCTTCCATTC
>JBBYHM010324366.1:8898-26123 GCA_038381775.1 Adansonia rubrostipa
GTAGATATGGCAATTAACAATATCATGACAAGCTAAGTACACGCAGATGACAAAATGGCATGCACAGGTTAAAACATCCTTATTGAGGTGATACAATACCTTTTAAGGACAAAACTAGCGGTTAGGTAGTGATGTTCATTCATCTCCATCTAATGGTGGGTATGCATTAAGACATTTTTCAAGCAGCATAATAGTTTATTTGGGTTAGATATGACCCTTTTCAAGGTGATATAATTCTGTAGACGGGATTGTAAGTGACAATATTCATTTGCCACCACTTACTTATCAACAAAGGTTACCCCTATTAGGATGGCATAACAACATGTCTCAACAAAGAAATAAGACATAGGATATCTCTTAGGGCATGAAATGACAAAACATGGGTGACAACATTCATTACTATGGTCTATATAATTATGGTACATAAGAATAAAGTTAAGAAGTGTTTTTGCAGGTGTTTTTATTCTGTAGGATTATGAGTGATAACATTCATTTGCCACCACTTACTTATTAAGAAAGGTTATCCACCATTCGGATAGCATAACGGTGTGCCTTGACAAAGAAATAAGATGTAAAATCTTTCTTAAGGCATAAAATGACAAATATGGGGGACAATGTTCATTCATTATCACCTACATAATTATGGTACATAAGAGTAAAAGTAAGAAATGTTTCCCTAAGTGTTCTTATTCCGTAGGTCATTCTAGAAGCATCTTGTTATGGTTTAACATGGGTTGGCTCATAGGGCTCACTATATGACATTTGAATTAACATATAAATCGATATCTGTATTGCTCTTCTATCCAGTAAGGATAGCCGAGTCATCTTGATCCTAGGCCTATTGCACATTTAGTAAAAAAAGTTTGATTCAATAGATGTATTCCCTTAAGCAAATGCAGAAGGTTACTCACAAGAGTCATAGGTAATATATATCCTAGAACTTCTTGCTATGCTATGTAGAGCGTTACTCATGAAAGTGGATAACTCACTTTCTCTTGACATTTGGACCCTAATCTCTCACCATGAGCTTGGTGAAAGCCTATTGAAAATGCAAATCACAGTGTACGTTAGGGAAACAAATCAAACCTTTTGTTCACCTCTTATTACCACCTATCAAATCGATGTATACTCAAGAAAAAAACAACCCCTAGCAACCGCAAGACAAAAAAATTATGACAAATAAAATATTAGTAGACAAAAGTGGAAGAGGATTATGGTTAAATAATGGCCAAAAACCCAGAAAACCAAGAACCTAGGAAGATATGACTAGTTGTAGGCTTTACTCTCTAAATTTGTCCCCAATGAAATCACCAAGCTATCACAACATGCCTCCCAAAATCTTGTGAAGTGGGAAACGTGCCATGACTTAAAATATAAAAAGAATGATAAAATTTTTGACAAGGAGATGTTTTTTTTAATCAAAACTCTTTCTTTTTAACATGATGGGAGCGAGAAACTATAGATTCTTGACCCTTGATCATGGGAGGAAATAGTCAGATGAATCACTTACCAACTAGTCTTGGGTGGCCACCATGAAGTGGCCATTATTTAGAATCGCCATTAATTATTTAGGCTAAGCATGATAAGATGCCTATTAGAACTAATATTCTGAGTTATGAAACTTGAAAAATTGATTCCAAGTTATGTGTAGTCCAAAGATTCAACTATTGGATTTGAGAGTCAATTACGCATGGGAAAGGATTAGTATCCCTACAATGCCCTAAATTAGTACCATCTAGCCATCTCTCGTATTAATTTTGGTTTCCTTGTTCTGACTTGTCATTATTTATGACACGATCCCCTTTTATGCATGAATTTATACAAAGTAATAAATCCAAGCCATAATACATCTCGTAGAGCTGGGAAACATAGAGATTTTTTTGATAAAAATGATTTTTATATTTTAGTTTGAAAATTGAATATTCCTGTTAAGCATTAGAGGGATATTGACATGAAACATTGCCTTTGTGATTCTCATAAACAATTTAAAAATATGAATGCAAAGTGAATACCATGAAATGAAACATGTTTGTAAGATATAGGAGAAAAAGACAATGTTATGAAAAAAATTGCAAAAAAAAAAGAAAAAAGAAGGGTCGATCAAGATGTATTTCGTAATTGTCATTGGTTATTTAGAAATAACCAAGTTAATAATTTTTTAGAGGCATTGGATTCATTGGTTAGTCAAGGTGTGAAAAACGAGTTTGGATTTTTTAAAATATATCTAGAGAAACTTGGGAGAGAGAAAAATTGATTTTTTAATGAATTTTGGAAAGACAAAATTAAAAGACTTGAATTTGACAAAGATATGATACCTTCTTGACAAAATGACAAATGTGATGATTTTTGACAAAATCGATGATTTTTTATTTAAAATGTAAGAATTGATAAAAATAAGGATAAGAAAATTTAAAAATTACTTATGCATTAATTCGAGCCAAAGTGGGTTGCACATGTTTTTGGGCTAGATGAGGTTGATCAAACTTACCTAGAGGCACTCGAATGCCTTAGAGAAGGAATTTGGGGAAATCAAATTGATTGATGCTAGAAAAAAGGACAATGGCACACTATCTAACTTCTTGATTTATTCTAGACTAATCCAAAAGTTCTAGAAGTCAGGTGAGGTACTGTAGGAAAGGCAACTCGATGAGGATTAATATGAAAATATTTCAAAAATCCTAGAAGATTGTTTTCTAGGAGGAAATTTAGGATTCATTTAGCACTAGCAACACATGGATGAGAAAGTGTGACAATTTGGAAAAATCATTTTAGACACATTTGGAATCATTAGATCATAAATGATACATTTTGGAACAAAAATTTCATGTAGTTTTTAGGAAAAATATTTAAAAAATTCTAAAAAATTCATCTGAGGGATCAAAATGACCCAAACAAAAAGTTATCACTAACTCTAGGTGTTCTAGATAAGGAAGGTTCAAAAAATCATAACTCATTCATCTGAAATAATCCAAAGGCAAACGAGATACCTTACAAAGTTAATTTAATGCCCTTTACAAGATAAATGCCAAAAAAATATAGAAAAATTGTTTGGAGTTCTAGAATGATTTTTCAACCTAGGGTCACCATGCTGCTAGTGTTGAAGGGAACTTTCAGTTTTTTGGTTTCCTAAAGCTAGACTCAGTTATGGACAGTCTAATATCTATGATAGAAAGAGGTTAGTGATAGTAGCTTCATGAGATCATTTGCACAATCTTGATGTAGTTTGGGATGATGAAAGAACCCATTAACAATGTCACAAGCAAAATACATTAGACATAAGATTAAGGCATAAACAACTTAAGGAAAATTAAAAGACACATTTTGCTTATGAAAATTGGAATATTTGGCCTCATTTGACCTTGAATCCAAACATAAAAAGCTTGATTTATCACTAAGATTGGAAAACCAATTAATAAATCACTAAATACATATTAATCTTTCCCTATTAAAGGTAATATGGACCTAACTTAGGCATTTTGTAAAAATAGTTTTTTGACATACATTAAACAAACATTTTGACAAACATGTAATAAACTAAAATATGGCATTCATGACAATAAACACATAGAACAAGCATTATCAATCAAATATGGCATTTTAGACATGAAAAAGATGATAGATTGTAAGGAAATGAATAAAAAGATACATGAACATGTTGGTCTCAAGGCATCAACAATTCATCAAGAACCTAAATATCACCACAACTTAGGCCCATGAACATCTTAACATAAGGTCATGACTTCCAAAAAAATGGCTTATTAAAAATAAGATGATGGAAAAAGAATGAAAATAAATGGAGAAAGGTTAGCAAATATACCAAGAAGCTTTAAACCTCTGCCTTTATTATTGAGCAAAAAAAATCCAAGCTTTCAACGAGTCTCTAGCTAACTTTCTTCTCTTCCTTTGCTATAGATTAGTAAGAAAGAGTGGCCAAGAATAAGCCTAAGCATTATACCATCAATGGAAGGGATATTGGAGAGAAGAAATTAGGGAAAAGAAAGGTCTTGGGGGGATTTGGTGGTTGTTTTGGGAGCTAAGGGTAAAGATGATTTTTGGCTAAAAGATCATAGGTGTCTATTTTTTGGCTGAGCTTACAATGTTTAATATATAACATAACATTTTATGGATCAAAAAAACCTAAGAAAATAGGGTATTTGCCATATTTCCCATGCACAACTGGATGAGTCATTTTACTAAAAGTTTAGCTTTCAACATTTAATCGACTGTTGTACTATTCTTGTAGCTAAAAAAAGGCATGCATGAGTTAACCAAATGAGCAGTGTCCAATTTACCCTTCATTAAATCAATAAAAGTTCACTACAAGTCCTCGTATTATAGGGAATGGAGCATTTTAGTCCCCATACTATTAAATTTAATATTTTAGTTCTTATACTTTTGAAATTGTAGAAAATAAGTAAAAATAGTTAACGATGTTAAAAAAAGTCATTTAAATGTTGATAAAACACTAATGTATCATGTAATATGAAATTTTAAATTTTACAAAAAAATTAATTTGAGTTTAGTGTCAGATTTGGGTTTTACTTTTGTATAAAATTTAAATTTGCACATCATATGATACGTCAATATTTCATTGACATTCTGTTACAACATGGCCCAAATACGATTCTAACTAGCCCGACTTAAAATGGTGGGTATACCCCTCTTTCCTATATATCTATATATCGTAATTCTTTATTTATAGGGGCTATATCATTATTATTATTTTTATTTCTTGTATTTAGGGATAAGTCATCAAGATGAATTGCTCACTTGTCTTAACCCTAATAGTTCTACAAAATTGATTATTATTTTAGAGTCACCACCAATGTATTTTGTCTAGGTGAGATTAGTCATCTATCAGAGTTCGTATTTCGAGGGTTACAAAACCCTTTAAAACAAACTATACTTGAATACCAGAGATCACATGAAAAGGTTTGGAAGTCAGTTACAATCACAACTAAGGATCAATCCCTCTCACGATGCATAGTAATTGGTACCTTATTAATCACATGTTAACTTATACTTTGATATTTATTCAGTTTTAAAATATGATATTTAAGTAAATTCTCATTTCTCAAAATATTATTTTACGAAATGAATTTATTTTTTGTTTAAAAAACTAGGTTTTTAATATTTTTTGAAAATCAAAATATCTTCAATACATTAATGGAGAACCGAAAGAACACGAAAGTTTTATCATTCTCTTTTGTTCCCCCACTAGAGAGTTGGAAGAATATGAAAGGTTTTAAAAATCAAAATATCTTTTGTACCCTACTTAAAAGCCTGAGGAATACAAAAGGTTTAATTTTTCCCAAATTCATAAAATCTCAATTTTTATTTTAAAAAGGATTTCTGATTATTAAAATAATCCATAGAACCTTTCTCATATATTAGGAGATATTCCATGAATTACTTTAACTTGAAGATATTTCCTTCATTTAAAGATTCTAATTTTATGAAAAACACTAAAAATTTGTCCTAAGACCCAGCTTTGACCCTACATATGAAACTAGACTTAAAAGACCTAAACAGGATTGATAAGGCTAAAGTGTCCCCTAAAGTATCTTTAACATAGAGGTATCCTAATAACTCTAAAGGACTAGGATCTAAGGTAATTTACTAAAATGTCCCTAAAGAATACCTTTGACATGAAAATATCATTGTAACCTAAAAGACTCGATATCATACATGAATGAACTTATTCCTATTATGCACTTTTAACTTAGAAGTATCCCCGTGATCACATAGAACTTATTCTAACATAAATTACAAAAATATCCCTAAAGTTTACCTTCAACATGGAAGTATCTTTATGATCATTATTTGATATCATTATAAAAGGGTGAACTTATCCTACGCCTTTGGCATAAAAGCATCCTGGTGATCATAAAAGACTCAGTTTTAAAATGCCTCTAAGGTGTTCCTTCCACATTAAGGTATCTCAGTAACCCTAAAGGGCTTAAAAATGATAAAAAATAAGATCTTTACCCAAAATGGATAATTTGGATATTAAAAGTGACCTAAAATGTAAAAATTACAATAAACCCCTACACTGTTCAAAATTATATTTCGTATCCTTCTAAAGAAGCAAAAGAATATGAAAGTTTTTTTTAATATTCTACCTCCGAAAGATCTAAATAATGCTCAAAATAATCAAAACACCCTAAATGGATGATTTTATGTTAGAGATGACCATTTTAACCTAAAATGCTAGGTTTTCCTAATGGTCCCCAAACTTTTTAATTTTATAAATTAGTCCTCAGATGACTTAAAATGCATAATAAATATCTAGAACATGTCAAAATTGCATGAAAAATTTCTTCATAGGTCCAAGGAGTATTCAGCCATACTGTAATGGCCTTAAAAAACTTCTATAATTCTATAATTTAACATTTAATGTTTTTAGAATTACAAAATAAACCCAAATAAAAGAAAAATGCCAAAAAGCACTTAAATTCATCCGAAACACACAGAAGTGTCCTAAAATTAGCTTAGAAGCCTTCGGTTAGGCGAAGTGCACTATGCAACAAATTATGCAGAAAGTACAAATTAGTCCTTAGGCTTTCTAAAACTATAAAATGGCCTTAAAAAATAAAAACTTGCAAATATAGCATCCTTACAATTTGGCCAAAACAAAGGCATCCCTAATTAGGCTTAAAAAATTTAGGAAAATTTTAAATTATATTTATTCCCTAAAAGTAAGGTTAACACCAAATTCACTTAAAATGAACTTAAAACAAACAAAGGAAAAATTACAAAAATTTCCTTTAAGTTTCGATCAAATAAAAAAATCTTAAAAAATATATCCATGGCAAAAATCAATTTTATGCATGACCATATCCATAAATTTCATATCCAAAAATTTAATTTTGTGTTCTAAAAGTATTCACAACAAAATATACAAACCAAATTTATGATAACAACCATTAGAATAAATTTAACATAAATTTAAGCTAAACTAATAAAGAACATTACAAAAATTGGATCATTGCTTCAACATTTGGCTTCAAAATTGGTATTTACACCATTAGCTCAAACTATTATAAAGCTCACAACAAGGAAAAGAATAAAAATTAAAGTAGAAATTAAAAGATTGAAAATACCTTAGCAACTATCAAAATTTTCATTCAAGTGTTGCATTTTTTTCTTTTCCTAAGGTTGCCATAAAACGAAAGTAAGATAATATCAATTGAAGTTAGGAAAAAAAAAACCTTTAAGCACCTAGAAAAAACTATATTTAGCCCTTTGGCCAAAGCTTTTTTTTTTTCCCTTTAATTCCTATCTAAACATGCCTTAAACATGTTTTAACACCTATTTCATTAGGTATCCATGTTATAAGGCATGAAATGCCACCTATTTCATGTGGCAAAGAATGAAGGTCACGTTATTGCTTTCAGTGGCAAAAAAATTACGTGTGTGAGTCATGTTAATTAGCCAAAAATATTAATAAAAATAAAAAAATATAAAATCAAATTAATTTATATTAAATCAAATAAATTAAGATAAAAATGTTTAAGTTGGTAATATATAGAAGTGTTTGGTATTAAGTTTGAGGTACATGTAATTTAAATAGTGATAAAAAATAAAATATGTATAAAAAAGCTAATTTACACATATAAATTTAATTTAATTTAATTTAAATCAAAATTTATTTGTAACTTACCTAACAATTTGACATCCCATGGTATAAATTTTTTTAATGTTTTTTTTTTTATTTTTTGGAGTGCATATCAGCATAAATGCTACACTGATATTGGTAAACTATAAGAAAGTTAACTTCCTAAATTTTACGAAAAAATCTCAAAAATTTTTTAAAAATAAAAAATTTGATTGTGATATCGTCTGCAGAAATGAATTCCAAAATTTGTCAAGAAAATATTTAAAAACTTATTTTTCTTTTGAATATTCACCCTTTTTATCTAAGATTGGTTTTCGAAATGACACTTTTTCTATTACATCTCCACGTCACCATTCAGGTATGACTGAACAAGCTATAAAAATAACAAGTCCACTTGGCAAAAGTCAACCTCCGCTAAGGTGACCGCTAAGTTCTCATTCTCGTATAATCGAGACTATTATAAATAAAGCCCAGACAAAATTAGGGTTATATACATTTAACTAGTTTTCTTAACACCATTAACCATTTTCCCTTATTTGCTACAATTTCAAAAGTCTAAGGACTATAATACTAAATTTAATAGTAGAACGATTAAAATGCTCCTTTTACCATAGTACAAAGGCTCTTAATGGACTTTTACCTCATTAAATCAAATTAAAACATGAAATGTCCTTATCCTTAGCTTAATGAAACCTCCAAAAATGTGTCAATCCAATCCTTTAAGGCCTAAAATAAAATCCACATGACTTTCATAAGGCTATGTCTAAAATTAGAAAATTTTTAGAGCCAAAATCATGGCCAAATTCTTTGTTTAATGTAATCGTGCAAAGGGTGAAAACAATACAAACTAGGTAAAATATATAGATATAATGATATATTCACTTATTTGTCAATACATTTGTCAAAAAATCATGATTTTTGTTATGACATAGCCAGTATCAATATAATTTACTAATATATCGATACATTAAGCAAATGTATTGATGCACTGCCTTTTATCTTAATGCAACTAGTGGATTTTTTAATTTTATTTTTGTGGAGGTCCTATTTTGATACATAAAGGCTATGTATATGTATTGAAACATACCTGCAAAAATATCAATTTTGTGCACCTTTGGCTTTTCAAACACCTTATCTTAGTTAGGAATTTGTTTGAGTTTTTTGATGCCTTAAATGATGACCTTTGGCACCTTAGATGTTGTCCTAGACAAAATAGGTTGTCTACACCTTGTTTATGAAAGTTTGTCATTTAAGTCTCATTAACATGTCCAAGCTCATATGGCAGATATAAGCATTCATTAGATCATTTCTCTTTCCTTTCTTCACATTCCTATTAAGTATAGCCCTTTTTGAATCCAAAATAAATAGACCATTATGCAATATACTTGATCCATAAACCTTTTCATTTACACTAATCAAACAACTATTATCTTTCATCCTAAAGTCAAAACCATTTTCACAGAAAGGTTAGAAACTAAAATGATATTTCTAGAAAATGTTGGAATGTAGGACACTCTTTCAATTCCAAACTCAATGCTTGAGGGCAATGATAAGCTAGACATCCCAATGGCATCAGCTATACTCTTATGCCATTGCTTATCCTTAGGGTTGCATCATTAGCACCCAATTAGACTTGCTCAAGGGTTGGGCTACTCACTCAAGCTCAAAAGACCGTCCAATATTTGGAAGGTTTGGACAAAAGTATTAGGCCTAAAAAATGGGCTTAGACAAAAAAATTAAGCTTGATTAAAAAATAGGTCGGGCCTTGGGTCAAACTTTCAAAGCCTGACCCCAGCCTAACCTAGCCCATTTTACTATTACATTATATATAATTTTTGTCATACATATAATATTATAGTGTAAACTTTAAAAACTAAGTTAAATATTTGTATTTTTAAATTTAATAAAAAATAATTAAATTCACAAAGATTAAATTTAAAAAAATAAAAAATAAATTATAAAAAGTAATATGGACAGGCCTAAATGGGCTTGGACTATCTACTTACAAATATGGGTGGCTTAGGTAAAATTTAAGGTCTATATTTTAGGTCGGGCTGAGCTTGGGCAAGCATATTTAATGGTAATACCATGCCCAAGCCCAACCCGAATCTGGCTTAACTTTGCCCACGAGCAGGTCTACACCCAATTACCTATTATTCTTTAGTAACCTTTTGTTTTGTCCTTACATAAGTGTAATCCACATCTTGAATCAATTATCCAAGAATCTAAATCAACAATAAATAGGTTTAGCTTAATAGGAATAAGTTGAATCAAACAACCTCCCAAGCATTGAGAACGTTTCTCAATCTATCATACTAGTTCAAACACTTTAGGCTAATTACATCATATATGCCTTGCAGTGTAATTCATATAAATAACATCTTCACAACCAAGTATGGAAAAAACATAGATTAGTTTTTCATCATTAAACTAGTAAAGATGAGATATTAAATTTTTATTGGCATTCCCACTAATTTTTCAAAATGGTAGCCCTCATTATTATTCAGTAATCTCCTTAAAGTATTTCTAATAGGCTAGGACCTCTTTCAACATGTTGCAACCTTAAGGATGCCCAACAAATTACATCAAGCCTAGTTATGTAAGTAACATAGCTTAACAATTTCATCTTTATGCAACTCCTAGATCATTTTAGTGGCAATTCCTTAGCGAAATGCATCATATGCATTTTGCTTAACCTTCGCCTCTATGTAGTCAAGTTTGTAAGCATTTGGAAAACACAGCACTAGTTGAGTAAGACTTATCTCATAACCAAGTAGCTCAGACAACAAGCTTCATCTTAGGGTTACCCAACAATTCTTTTACAGTTAAAACTCAAGTATATTGCTATAAATATTTGAAAGAGACTTAATCATATGAAGCACATGACTCGATATTGAATGAGGGATTTTGTTTCTTCATTTTATCTTTATTATTTAGGTTTCATCTTACTGGCACGTATAGCATTTACATTATCGCATAAAATAGATCTAAAACATGCTTACTACTTGAATGACTATGGGTTATTTTTAATCCAATTTCATTAAGCCATTGAAGTAAATTGGTTAGTCGATTTTAAGGTGATTAGATATAAAATCTTTAGAAGCCTACTTGTAATCTCATTTGTCATCATGGTGCCTCAATTACATCTCCATCTTTGAGTTACCAAAACATTTCTAACTAATCCTAATTTTACACTTTTAAAGTGACTAATTTCACTTGATATAAAGAAAAGTAAAGTTACATTCAAGAGGAATTCGGCGAGAAAAGAATCTTATAACCTTGGAAAATAAGAGATAAGGAATACCATGAACAAATTAACCATACACTATCACATTGGTCTCCTATACATCCATAAATAAATTTGCGAACAAAGAAATTGTGTTTTAATTTGAAGTTACTATTTTCAAAATTGTTGATTGATCCATATGTAATTTATTTAAGAAAACAATTTTCTTACATGATTAACATTTATTCTAATCTTATTAGAAAAAATATTAATCTTTGATCATTTAAATTAAATATTATTCAAATAAACAATTTTAATTGGATTTAAGACATGTTTATTATGTTATCCAATTGTTGTTTAAAACAATTTATGAATTACCCAATTAGATAATTCATGTTTGGTGATAATATCGAGTTTGGTGGAAACACAAAATCTATGGTGCTACATTCTAGCTAGATATATATTTACATTTTTGGATTATCTTGATTTAATTATCTTGGACCTCAAATATAAAGAATCCAAGTAGGATTAAACCTCTTAAAATCAAGGAAAAATAGCATAGAGAATTAACTTTTAGTCCTATTAGGTTATCACCTTTTTGTGCCTTCTACAAGCCATTCTTATGCAAAGCAACCATCAGTGGTTGGCTCCTACTAGACCTTTGGAATCTTGTTGCAAATAAAACATTCAATGCTAGAATTAATGCCATAACAAAAGTCTTTAGAACTTGGTCTAAGTGTAACTTGTATTATGAACACAACATTACAACATCTATTTAAATATGATTTTCCAAAAAATATTGTGAACAATTCATAACATTTTTAAGGTTAAAAAACATTAAGAAAAAAAGTCACAACTATAGTAGGCTAAAATTTTTGAAATTTTTTTGCTCTTGCCAATTTACCAAACCATTACCATCCTAATATAAAAGAACACTTAAACGATGCCTAATGATTGCACCACTAAAATAATTAGTAAAACATCATATTTCAGACTAATTAATGGTGAAAATAAACATGAAATTCCATATTATTGAAACTAAAATTAAATAGAAATAATTTTAAAATATTTAGTCACATGAAACGGATTAAGAATCACCTCCAAATCAAAAAAGTTTTGTAATTGGTAACAGTTAAAACACAAGATTGATTAAAAAAAAAACAACACAATGGGCTTTTATACCACTGATAAGAATTCGGTTTTTACACTTTAAAAATTATTGAAAGATTAAATCCAAAGAGCATACATCATAGCAAAATTAAAGGAAAGAGTAGTACTAATTTCATCCAAGGATCTACTTGTGCATTTAAAACCATTCAACAAGTCAAGCCTGAGCGGTAGGTGTAGGAGCGGGCCATTGTTCTTGTCTAGTTTCCCCTCGGATGGGTTATGGATTATTAGCAGGGGGACTTTTAGCATTGGGAGGATCATTCCTTGTTTCAGCAGTGCTAGCGTGCCCTTTTTCTTTCATAAAGGCGATCATTATTTATGTAAGTTTTGCGATTTGATTTTGCATTTCATATGGTTGATGAAGCATCTGGTCTTGTGATTCCTTAACCATTAGTTGAAGTCACTCAATACGAGCTTCCTGATCACTTTTTATGATTTACTTATGGCATCGTGTGTTCTAGTGGTGCATGATGTAAAGTTTTGTGTTCCTGATTGATCTCAAAATCCCATGCACTTTTATGGCCCAATTCCTGCATTAGACTTTTATTTAAAAATATATTTATTGATAAGCATTGATGATGCAATGATAAGTTAAGATAATGGATGATTGATGTAAGTGTAATGAAAAATAGTGAAATTAAATATGCATATGCATTGGAGGCAATTGATTCTCGGAATACCTTCATCAATAACATCATTCATAGAGTCACAAAAAGGTTTTTCTTTTACAACATGATTACATCAGAAAGTATCTAATGTGATTACATTGTGTAATCACACGATTAAGAAAACCCAAAAGTTGTTGCTCATGATCTATAATAGGTATAATGTCTTAAATTATGGATCGAGCTGCTTCAATCATGTCATCTATCTTTTGTTGAGCCATCCAAACTTATTCAGTGAAGTGTTGATGTTGTGTTTGGTAACTCAAACATGCTTGGTCGATTGTCACTTGCCACTCTAATTCGTGTTGCTCGAAAACCCTTGTTTGTTTATTGATATGACCTTGATGAACCTGGAGAGGCTATTATAACTCCTGGATTCTATGAGTGAGGCTTCATTTTCAACCTTGGTTGCTCTTGCATCTTGTATTTGGGCCTCTTTTGATTCCTTTGTTGGTTGGTGGAAGTAAGAGCATGTGCCCTTATGAACTTTTTTTTGCTGGTTTTGACTTCCTTCTTTTGCTGATTCAGCTTGCGATTGAGAGTGGCAACTTCTGCTTCCTATTCAACTGATGTTTTGCCAATACGTCGGGACTTGTTAGCTTTTAGAGTGTCACATAATCCTTGGTTAGGCTTTCAAGGTCATCTTTGAGGTGATCCCTTTTTTAATGACTCGATCTATTTCACTACTCCTAAGATAGATATCTATCTCTAGCTGGCCCTTTTCCTCCTAAGTCAAGAGATTTCTGTGGCAAAGGATGCCTTTTTTCGCTCGAACTCCCTCCTAAGTAGCTCAATCTCATAAGGCAATTCCTTTATTAGGATTTGCAATATCTCAAAGTTGGATGGCAGCAATAGATCATTGATACGGCAGAGTCTTCATTCTTCATATCCAGGCATGGTAGGGCTTTCTCTCTAGTATCTTTCCATACAATGGACTTTCTTTTAGGCTTGGAAAGCTAACTGAACTTTTGCTTTATAATTAGGCTCTCTATATTCAAAATCCTAATGTCCTAAGTCTTCAAAGAATGGGATGAATTATTGGCACTGGAACTGACGCAATACCAATAGAGGAGCATAACTGGTATTTCCCCATAATCCTAGAGTGGTATACAAGTGTAGTCTCCATATCTGTACACAATCAACTGAGGGAACACCCATAGGGCTCTCCACGTGATTTCTTCCTCCTTGACATTTCATAATTCCTTGACTCAATGTTTTTCTATCTTATCTTGATGACATTCTTCCTCTAATATTGTGGAAAGAGGATTGAACTTGAAGAAGAAATTTCGCTTGGTTCTTTCATCACTAATATAGAGATGACCTAGGAGCCATATCGGAGTAATGGGGCACACCCGATAAACTTTCCTATTCTCATTCTTTTACAAAAGCTAAGGGCAATGATGGTTTCGGTGATGATGGTAGAAGCAAGGTTAATGTTGCAACATAGGCGAGAAAAGAAATCTGTGACTGCCACCTCTATATAAACCAAAGTCTTCGAGAATATGATGAGTCGTAGATTGCTAGAGCTTAGACATCTTGAACTTTTTTTTGGTCAGAAATATTTACCATGGCCTCTTTTAAGCTAGCCTAAGAGATGCATTCACTTCCGTTTTACATTGATGTGACTGTTAACCCATGCTTCTATGGCTCTAATAATTTACCTCATCATTTTCTTGAATGGAGGAAGCGATAATGCTTTGTAGTAAATCTGTTCAGACTTAGCCCTTTCAATGGTGAACAGAGCTGTGTATTCATTAATGGTAGGGACTAAATCTTGTTGATTGAAGAAGAAATATTAGTAGGCCGAATTCCAAATCGGTTGGGCAAATTCCAAAACTGTGTCACTGCTCGCAACAAGCGATCATCCAATTGAACTCGAAGTAAGAGAGCAATATCCCTGTACTTTTTAGTGAAGGCTTCTTTCTCATTGTTATCCCAACAATCCCAAATATGGTTCAATTCTCGACAATCATTTTGACAAAAACTGATCTTGACCCTTTCATGCATTTCTGAGATGTAGTCAGGCTTTAGAATGACCTTATCTTAACATTGGTGACCTTGTGACCATGTTCTTATGTTCTCGAAGGACTCGATAGTGGAGATAAGCTATTGCTCCATAAATGATACCCCTTGCTAAACACTGCACCAGAATAATTATCCCAAAATGATGATAGTCATGATATTTATGATGAGATGCTGCATACAACAAAACACAAACAAAGAGAAAATAAGTTAGTGGAACATATTAGAGACAAATGAAAAAAACTAAAGAATTTAAGAACATCAGAACAAAATATTCATAACATGTCTCAACCAAAGTGGTAAGATAAGAAATAGGCAGCATCTCAACATGTTAGGATGAGATCTGCCCTTTATAAGGTGATACAATACCTTATTTTGATGGAAACTAATAGACCAGTAGTAATATTCATTTATCACCACTAGCGTGGATGCGAGTTAAGCAGTGACTCGGATAGTATAATAGCTTACAGCATAAGACATTGTGAATGATGGTTTTTTTACTCATCATCACTTATTTAGACAAAGATTAGCCATCGTTTGGGTGGTACGACAGCATGCCTTGATAAATGATAAAAATGCATATACAGGTGACAATTGTATACTCAATGTCACCTACATAATAATGGTAATTAAGAGTAAAGGTTAGGAATGTTTCCCTAAGTGACCCTATTCTCCAAGTATTTTAAGAGCGTTCTAGTGTGGTTTGACATGGTTTAGCTCATAAGGCTTATTATATGAGGTTTAGGTTGACACCTAAATAGGTATCCAAATTGCTCCTTCATCCAGTAAGGACAGTCGAGGCACTCTGATCCTAAGCCCATCATGGGTTTGGCGGAATGGGTTTAATCTGGTAGATGTATTTCCCTATACAAATGCGAAACTCATAAGAGATATAGGTAATTTATATCTAGAAAGTTATTGCTATGCCTATGCGAAAGGTTACTCACAGAGGTGAATAGCTTACTTCCTCCTAATGATTGGGTTATAACCTTGCCATGGAGTTTGGCGAGACTCTAATGCATATGCAAGTGCGTGGTGTGTGATAGGAAAATGATCAAACCTTTTTGCTTACTCCCATATTATTATTTTTATTAAACTGAAGATTATTCAAAAATAAGATAATCCTGACAATCATGTCAAACAAAAGATTAGTTGACAAAATAAAAAAAATGATATAGTTAAATAATGATCAAAGATCAAAAGAACCAAAACCTAATAAGACACGACTGGTTATTGGCTTAACTCTCTATACGATCCCTACTGTAATTGCCAAGTTATTGTAACATGCCCAGAGGTGGATCCTCGTGGATCTGTGGGTGCATACGACTTAAAATATTTTTCTGACTCAGAAATGTCTTTTTGATCGAGACTTTTCCTTTGCAACGCGATGAGAATAAGAAAGTATGGATTCTCAACTTTGTGACACAGTGGAAGGGACCATAAGATGAATCGCTTATCTTATTGGTCTCGAATGACCATCACAAAATGGCCAACACTAGAGTCGCCATCGATCATTTTGGGTTAGGCATGATCAAATGCCTATTGAAACTTATGTCTAGGGTTACGAAACTTGAAACATCGATCCCCTGGTCTATATAGTACAAAGATTTGTCATTTGGGTTTGGGAGTTGGTTACGCATGATGAGGCACAAACCACTTCGTGATGCCCAAAATCAGTACCTTACTGTTATATCTTATTTCAGTTTCAGTTCTTTCGATCTTAACTCATCACTATTTTGATATAACCCTTTTTTAATGCATGAATTTTATAGAAATACAAATCCAGGTTTTGATGAAAAGATTTAATCTCATATATGCCCTGGACAGATGGAGAATATAGAAATTTTCAATAAAAATGACCTTTGAACTTTACTTTTGAAAATGGAATGTTCCACTTTGGGCACTAGAGGGATACCCACGGGAAGATTATCTTTAATTTTACTTGAAATGATTGGAAACATGAATGCAAATAATCATCACAAAGAATTAAGGTTAGTAAGACAACAAATGAAGTAACATAACATGGATTATTCAATGCAATGATAAAGAAAATGGATGGACTATTGGAATTTATCTCGCAATTGGCATTGATTATTTGGGAATAATCAAATTGATAATTTTTGAGATGCATCTGAGCTTCTTGATTGAACAGGGTTTGTTTGACACATTCATGGAAGTCTAGGAAAAAGAAAAATTTAATTATACTTAAAAGACAGGGTTGGAGTATCCTCTCAAAAAGATAGGGTTAGAGTATCCCTGTGGATGACAAATAATTTTGGCAAAGGAAGATTTTTAAATCTTGTCAATTTTGAAAAACGAGGTTGGAATATCCCCTCGAAAGGATAAGGCTAGAGTATCCTCTTAGATGTTAAATAATTTTGACAAAGGAAGTTTTTTAAATCTTGACAATTTTGAAAGGCGGGCTTGGAGTATCCCCTCGAAGGGTTGAGGTTGGAAAACTTAAGTTGACAAAACTTTGTGATTTAGAAAATGAGTGAGCATTTTGATGACTTTTGGCAAAAGA
>JBBYHM010324477.1:0-26112 GCA_038381775.1 Adansonia rubrostipa
AGATATCAAACTAATAAGGATGAAATAAGGCATTTTGCACATCAAAGGGGCATTAAGGCATCCAAATCCTAAACTACAATAACCAAAAGCCATAATAATGCGTGATAATCCTAAGAGGGTGATGGAAACATAAAGAGCTCACTAAAATGATGAAGATGCTGAAGAACAGAAAATAAAAGTGATAAAGTGAGAAGTTATTCCAATAAAACTTTACTTTTTGGCCAAATAATTGGAGCAGTAGAGATAGCTTGAATTTCCCTCTTTTCCTTGTGTTAATAAGTAAGAAAAAGAGAGAAATAATGACGTTTTGGTTTTGGTATGGATGAGGTGACTTTCAAAATGTATAATGGTTGGGAATAGGTGCTTTGGGGCTATTTTTGGGTGGTCAGTGAAGAGCTACGAGATTCTAGTTTTTTTTTGGTGTAAAAATGTGTTTTTAAAGTTGAAACAAGCTGAAATCTAACCCTTTTTAGCTGAGATATAAGTGGTCTATTTATACCAACATTTTAGAGCCAATTTAGAGGTGTTTGTGGTCATTTCTCAAAGGGGACAAAATGATGTTAGCTTGGTGGCTATAGAGTGACTGTATGGAGCAACTTGCTACAAATGTGATGGACATAGGGTGGCTCGTCTAAATGCTAAAATGATTTTTTAGCAAATAGGGTGGTTGATGGTGATCTTAGTCAACAAAATGGGGAAGAGTATGGTGATCATGTGACATTAACCTTTTTGATCTAATTTAGACTTCAAAAAAATGTTTTGATTAATTCAAAAGTCTAAATTCATAATTTGATATGGGTTTTGATCTTTTTTGATGCAAAAAAATAAGTTAAAATCGAGTTTTTTATTAATGGTGGATGAGTCAAAAATGCCTGGACCATGGAAAATTAGCCTAGTTGCTAAAAATAGTTAGCCCAGACAAAATAAAGTGTCTATAGCTACCCGTCTTTGAATGTTGCTGAGAATCAATAACAGGGCAAAGACAAAGAGACACTATTTTGTTCAAGGTGGAATGATGCTCCCCAAAACACCTGCAAAGAAATAAATTGTAATTGACTTCACTGTGATAAGTGCAGTGTATTAGCAACGATCCTGATAGAGATTTAAGTGAATTTTTAAGGGTTTGCCTCCCAACTATGGTGTTAGGTTTTCTAAGGTTTGACCCCCTTAGGTAGGTACAGAGTAATTTGGATTTTGATGTGGATGTTGCCAGCTTGTGCAGGTTTTGACTTAAACTTGGGTGCCACTAGCTCATGTGGGCTTTGATTCGAGTACTGCCTACTTTTGTGGCTTTGACTTAGACTGGGGTGCCATCAGCTTATGTAGACTTTGACTCAGACTCGGGGGCCACTAGCTTGTGCAGGCTTTAAAAAGGTGCCATTGGCTTGTGGGCTTTTGGAAAGGGTGCCACTGACTTATGGGCTTTGAAAAGGTGCCATTAACTTGTGGGCTTTGAAGAGGTGCCATTGACTTGTAGGCTTTGAAAAAGTGCTACTGACTTGTGGGCTTTAAAATGGTGCCTCTAACTTGTGGGCTTTGAAAAGGGTGCCATGACTTATGGGCTTTCAAAAATGCGCCACTGACTTGTGGACTTTGAAAAGGTGCAACTGACTTATGGGCTTGATGTGGGTGTGATTGGCATCAGGTTGTTTGTTGACAAGTTTGTTGCCACTAGCTCGTGAATAATGCTTAGTTTATGAATAATGCTTGGTTTGTGAAGCTTAGACTTCTTACCAGGGACTCCTTGGAGGTTTGGTAAACTGGGCTTGAAGTAACATTGCAAAAATCATGATGTGTAATGATAATATAAATGCATGATATGGAATGCTGTCATGATTGAATGATGTGACGTCTAATATAGGAGATAGCTGTAGTTATTTTTTTATGTCATTCAAACTCTCATAGGGATGGTGATTCATCTTTATTGCAACTATGGATGGGAATTTTCTTAATCCTACTAGGGATTGTAGGTTGTCCCAGCTCTATTGGGGATATGACGAAAAAAATCTATTTTAAGAATTTGGATTATTGCATTTCCCGATTTGAGAGGTTCAATCATTTTTCTGACAATTAGAAGGCATTGTCAACAATTTGGAGACTGTTTGCCTGATTAGGTTGATGTCTTTGGTTTTGATAAGATTCGAATTAAATGCGTAGGTCGATTTTTGGTTAGCTTAAAATGGTTTTTCTTGAGATGTGGCTTGTGAAAAGCAAGGAATGGTTTGGCGTATGGTCATGCCAAACAAGTGTTGGACGTGAAAAGTGCATGATCTTGATGATCAGGGTGTGAGCAGAGTTCCATATGCTTTTCTGTTCCTTTCAATGTAATATCGAGATGTTTTAATGCATATTTTAGTTGATTATCAAACATTATCAACTAAATGACAAGTGCAATGTGAATGGTATAGGGGTTAAAAAAAACAAGGTAATATTTATTCATGACAACAAAGAAACATAACTCAATATACTATTTGACAAACTAGTGATTCGGTGGCAAGAAGTATGATCTTTGAGGCAAAAAATGCCTCTGACAATCACGACATGGATGTTCTTTAGGTGCTTTTCAGGATCTTTCTAGAACAATAATTGTGACTAATATGAGCTGATCTTCAAAAGATCTCTAGGATTGCTTTGCATTGTCCTATAGGTACTCTCAGTTTATGCCCCATCAAAATTGATCTTCTTAAGTCACCATTGCAGGTTTTCAACTGTAGTTGGGTTGGCTGCCCAAATGCCCTTTTCAGATTTTCATCTAGACCCCTTTTTGTTTTCTTTTTATTTGTTTATTTTATTTGTTTTTTGTTTATTTTTTGTTTTTGCTCTTTTTTTAATTTATTTTTTGTTTTTGTTCATTTTTTGTTTTCTCTTTTTTTTTTAAGGACACCTTTTCAGTTTTTGCTCTCTACGTGTAATATTTCTTGATAAAATCTGAGGTGATTGGGTTGGGCAAGATATTGCTATCCATTTTTGACAAGATTAAAGCCCCTCCAGAGAAGGCATGACATACGATCTTTCCTAATTAGGGGTCCACTTGCCCTGTGCATCTTTATGAATTAGAAGGATCTTCTTCAATACCAATTCACTTAGGTGAATTTATCGTGGGCGCATCTTTTTATCATGGGCTCGGATCATGCGTCTTTGATACATTTGACATGACAGCTGGCCTTCATGCATTTTTTCTCAATAAGGTTGAGCTAGTTGTATCTATTCTTGACCCATTCAACTTTTTCAAGTTTGGTTTCCATTAAGACTCTAAAAGAAGGGATCTCAACTTTGATAGGCAATACAGCTTCCATCCCATAGACAAGAAAAAATGGGGTAGCATCCGTGGAAGTGTGAACTGAGGTCCGATAGGCATGAAGTGCAAAGAATAGCTTTTCATGCCAGTCTTTGTAGGTCTCAGCCATTTTTTTAACTATTCTCTTAATGTTTTTGTTGGCTGCCTCAACTGTGCCATTTATCTTCAGGTGATAAGGGACAGACTTATGATGCTAGATCTTGAACTGTGAACAGACAACTGGCATCATTTTATTGTTTAAATTGCTTGCATTGTCTGTGACGATTTGGTTTGGGAGGCCATATCTACAGATGATGTCCCTCTTGACAAACTTACAGATGGTCGATCTAGTGACATTAGCATATGAGGCAGCCTCCACCCATGTGGTGAAATAGTTGATCGCTACCCAGATAAAATGATGCCCATTGGAAGCTTTAGGTGTGATTGGCCTAATCAAGTCCATGCCCCACATGGAAAAGGACTATGGGGTCGTCATGAGATAAAGCGGTGCTAGAGGGACATTGATCTTATCAACATAGATTTGACACTTATGGCATTTTCGGGCATAATTGATGCAGTCTCTCTCAAGGGTCAACCAGTAATAACCCACTCTCATGATTTACTTGGCCATCCAATGTCCATTGGCATGTGTGCCATAAATCCCTTCATGAACTTCTTCTAGGATCTTTTTGGCTTCATGAGTGTTAAGGCATATGACTAATATTTGATCATGACTCTTTCTGTATAAGATTTTTCCATTGAGAATAAATCCCATAGTAAGCCTTCTGATAGTCCTTTTATCAATCTTGATTGCATGTTTGGGATATTGCTAATCCTTTACATAGTGAAGGATGTCATAATACCACGGTAAGCTATCCTTCTCTTTTTCAACACTATGACAATGAACCGAAGTTGTGTAGATGCTCATATGGATAAAAGCAATGTCCGACTCTTGGTTGACTTTAAACATGGATGACAAGGTAGCCAAAGCATCAGCTATTTGGTTCCCTTCTCGAGGTAAGTGTCAAAAACTAATATCATCAAATTCTTTCTTGAGCTCTGCTCTCAACTTCCCATACTGCGTTAGGTTGGCATCGTGAGCTTGCCATTCCCCTTTCAATTGGTAGATGACTAGGGCTAAATCATCAAACACCTATAATATCTTGACATTCCTCTCAATGGTTGCTTAAAGCCCCATGACACAAGCTTCATATTCTGCAATATTATTTGTGCTGTCAAAATTTAGTCTTGCTGTAAATAGATAATGACTCCCGTCAGGTGACATCAATATTGCCCTAATTCCATGTCTTAAAATGTTTGATGCTCCATCAAAATAAATCTTCCAAGATTGATCCTGGTTGGAGGCATCTTTTTCTTCAAAAATGCACATTTGATCTTCATCTGGGAAGTCAAAATTTAAGGGTTTATAGTCATCTACCACTTGACTTGCCAAAAAGTCAGCTATTGCCTGCCCTTGATGGCCTTTTGATTGACATAGGCAATGTCGTATTCAAAAAGTAGGACTTGCCATCTAGCTAGCCTTCCTTATAGTGCAGGGACTTTATATAAATACTTAATAGGATTAAGCCTTGCAATCAACCACGTGGTGTGATGTAGCATGTACTGCCTAAGTCTCTTGGCTATCCACATGAAAGTACAGCATAACTTCTCGACCGCGAAGTAATTGCACTCGCATTCTGTGAACTTTTTGCTTAAGTAGTAGATTGCTTGTTCCTTCTTTCCCGACTCATCAAGCTACCCTAATACACAACCCATAGACTTGTTGAAGACTGCCAAGTAAAGGATTAAAGGTCGATCGAACACCAATGGTACCAACACTAGCGGGCTTGACAACTAATGTTTGACTTTATCAAAGGCTTCTTGACATGCCTAATTCCAATCTCCCAGATTTTGTTTGTGAAAGAGCTGAAAGATAGGGTCACATTTGTCAGTGAGCTGGGCTATGAATCTAGCAATATAGTTCAGCCTACCCAAAAAGCTTCTCACTTCCTTTTACATTTAAGGTGGTGGCATATCTTGAATGGCTTTGACTTTATCTAGGTCAACTTCAATCCCTTTTTCGCTGACTATAAAGCGTAGAAGCTTACTCGAAGTGACTCCAAAGGTACACTTGGAAAGATTCAATTTGAGTTGAAATTTTCAGTCATTTGAAAAGTTTCTGAAGGTCTGTGACATGCTCATCCTCTTTCATTGACTTATCAATCATGTCATCAATGTAGACCTTAATTTCTTTATGCATCATGTCATGGAATACAGCTACCATAGCCCGTTGATAGGTTTCCCCAGCATTTTTGAGTCTGAAGGGCATGACATTATAGCCAAATGTCCCTTACATGGTTACGAAAGTTGTTTTCTTTATGTCTTCAGGTGCCATCTTGATCTGGTTATAGCTTGAAAATCCATCCATGAAGGAGAACAAAGAATTCTTGGCTATGTTGTCTACCAAAGTGTCAATGTGGGGTAGTGGGAAGTTATCCTTGGGACTAGCTTGATTTAAATCCTGATAATTAACACATATTCGTACTTTGCCATCTTTCTTTGGGACTGGGACTATATTGGCAACCCATTCTGGATATTTGGCTACTCCAATAAACCCTACATCAAACTGCTTCTTGACTTCCTCTGTAATTTTAAAAAGTATTTTTAACTTCATCCTATTTAACTTTTGTCAGACTGGTTTGCATCCAAGCTTGATAGGAAGCTTGTGGACCACTATATCAATGTCTAGTCCTGGCATGTCTTGATATGACTAAGCAAATACATCTTGATATTCATGGAGTAGGTCTGTTAGCTTGGTCTTAGTTGTTGACTTATTGAGGTTTCAATTTTAACCTCCTTTCGATCCTCTTGAGTACCCAGATTTATCACTTCTGTTGGGTCTTTATAGGGCATGATCTGCTTCTCTTCTTGCTCAACTAATCGTAAAAGGTCTAGGTGGTATGGAGCTCTCTTCGAAATCCTCTTCAAGATCAACTTTACTAGTACAAATTGACTGTACAAAATTGATCTTTAGCAACCCATTAGATCCATTTCACTATCGTCAGGACACCTAAAATTGTAAAGAAATAAACATTATAAAAGGCACACACATAACCAAGGGATTTGGATAAAAATAAAGGTAAAAGAGTAATGGAGACAAAAAGATTGAAAAGTGATACACAATATGGAATGATATATGTAAAAGCCATTTCATTGATAATGTTTGATAAAAAATGCCCCTTACATAGGACACCTATCTGCCTTTGGGTAAGGGTAGATAGCTTTTCATTTTTTAATGGTACATGAAAGGGACAAGAAAAGTGCATGGGCTTCTGTCATGACCCCGTCATCAAAATTAGGTCTTAGTGGAAGGACACAAATTTTATGGCTCGGTACCTTAAAGATAGAGGTTATTAAGTGCTCTGTTTAAGATGATCAAGACATCTTTAGCTTTTTGCTCTTCTGGTTGGCATGGATCAATTCGTCCTCTTGAACAAAATATCTTGTGGAGATATAGGAACATTGTCAGTTTTAATTCCCCCTCTCAACCTAATAATCGTGTCATCTCCTGGTTGCAGATCCTCTTTTCTTGCTGCTTTCTCGAGTACGCATTAGCCTTGAATCCTAAGCCTTTTTTGTTGGCTTGAGTGGTGACCTGTAGGGCTCAAGCTACCCCTTTTAGATTCTTGCCAAGCCCTTTTCCAGCACAAGAATCTTTACCAATGATCATTTTTAAACCCGAATAGGCACTCTTTAACAGGTAGGGTTTAACTATTAGCAATCTTTCTGCCATAAATGTTGCATTAACGAACTCGATGGATTGGAAGGATAACTTTGGTGCATCTTTATTAGGCTCTATGTAGATATTTTCAGTGAAAGCAGTGGCAATCATTTTTTCTTTAGTTCTAATGGTGACTACTTTGTCATCTATCACAAATTTGAGCTTCTGATGAAAGAAGGATGGGATGGCTCCAGCGAAGTGTATCCATGGCCTTCCTAATAGGTAGTTGTAAGAAAGATTAATATCCATAACTTGAAAGTCCACTTCATATGTACATGGGCCTATCTGGAGCTAGATTGTGATATTTCCAATTGCTCCGTGACATGTTCCATCAAAAGCTTAAACTATGGTGTGGCTACTTTTGATGTTGACTGATCGACATGGAGTTTGCTTAATGTAGTCATAGGCATGACATTAAAGGCTAACCCATTATCTAATGAGTACTTTTGTCAAAAGGCGTCCCTTTGCAATGGGTAGTGATGTGCAGAACTTTATAACTACCCTTGCCTCCAGGTAGGATCTCATCATTAGTGAAGGAGATATAATTATCGGCCATAATGTTGTTCATTAGCCGATCTAATTTGTCCATGGAGATGTCCGATGGCACATATGCTTCATTTAACACCTTCAATAATATATTTTGATGAACCTGTGAATTAAGAAGTAGAGATAGCATAGAAATCTTTGCAATTGTTTGCTTAATTGGTCTACAATGCAGTATTCACTGTGCTTGATAAACTTGGGAAACTCTGTGGCTTCTCTTTCACTTATTGTTTTCTTGACTTTCTCAGGCTAAAAATTTTTGCTTGGACCTGGGTGGTACTGGTGCTTGGAGATGCATTAACCTTTTATTTTTCTTGAGTAGGTGGAGCATAACAACTACCACCACGGGTTAGGTGACTAACTCTTAATAGTTCCATCACAGCAGTTAAGGGAGTTAGTTCTCTGATCATTACCACTTGATTCTCGTATTTCCATGGGACAGTTTTGTTGCTCTTAAACAAGAATGGTTTAGGTACCTTCCCAACTAACTTTGGTGTAGGTATCAAAAAATTAGCCTCGAGACTTGACTTGCCATAAAGAATGAGGGGTTAGTTTCTCCTGTAAAGCTGTTACATGGTTTCATCTCTTATTATGCTGATAGATTCAGTAGTAGGTATGATTTCATGATAGAATTCTATCTGGCCTTTATTCATCATTCTTTGAACCATGGACCTAAATGCCCTACATGTTTGTAAGGTATGACCTACAACTGCGTGGAAACCATAAAAGTTGTTGGGACTGTCTTTTAGTTTTCTCGCTATGTTAAACAACCCGACCTAAATCAATGCCTGCTAGATCAAGAACATTGGCATCCTTACATCCTCTATGCTTGCCTTGATTTTATAGTTGCTTTTAATGTTGATCATGTTTGCATCCGACTCAGCATGCTTTGGTGAAAGATTAGTGGTCCCTGGTTTATCTCGAACTGCAAGACTTTTGAGTTAATTAGATTTTGCACATTTCATTTGAAAGATATACAGTTCTTAATGTCATGCCCTGCTACCCCAGCATGGTATTCACAGTGAGCGCTAGGGTTGTACCATTATGGGTATGGTGGCTTCTTTTCTAGGACATATATTGAGGCCACTAAATGATTTCAGAGCAAGGTCTGATGGAGCTCCTTATAGATCATAGAGATGGGATCAAAATGTTGTCTTTGTTGATTTGCACCTCGATTGCCAAGTGCATTATTGGTTGCTTGATTGGTACTTTGGTGAACTTATGGAGGGTAGCATCGTGGTGGGTTGGATGGGATTGCAAAGGATGGGTTGTAGGTTATGGCATTAATTGGCTGAGGGGATATGGTGATAGGGCGAGAATGCAGCATGCTTGGGTAGTAAGGGTCGAGTATTTAACGCTGTTTTGGCTGAGATGAGCTAGCATAACTTATGGCATTGGCCTTTCATTCCTTCTTTTTACTGGCAATAGGCTTCTTGCTTGATCCAAACATTTCCCAGGCTGACATTCTACCACTTTTAATAGCTGCATCAATCATTTCTCCATAGAAGACTAGGTCTACGAATTTCTTAGTGGCATTCCTTAGAGTTTTTCATAATAAGGAGCACGTAAAGTGTGAATGAAAGTGACTGTCATCTTCTTTTCTGTAAAGAGAGGCTGGACTAGGGTTCCTTCTTTCTCTATCTTTTGGCATATTGTCTAAAACTTTCTATGGATCTCTTCTTGAAATTCATCAAGGAAGATCGATCTGGTGCCCAATCCGACATATGCTGGTATTGATTTAGAAAGGCCATAGCCAAGTTAGCCCATGATTGGATTTTGACATTGTCTAGCTCGATATACCATCGCGCTGCTGCCTTAGTGAGGCTATGCTAGAAGCAATGGATGAGGAGCTTTTCATCTTTCTCATACCCGGCTATCTTTCATAGGTACATTCACATGGATGGAAAGGTCAGTGGTTCCATTAAACTTCTCAAACTCTGGGACTTTAAACTTCAGGGGAATGACAAGGTTAAACCCCAAAGACAGTGATTGCACATCAAAAGCTCCAAACTTGTCACTCCCCTCGATAGCTTGAAGGCATTTTTCTAGTAGATAAAAATTGTTCACTTCTTCTGTAGTAATGGTGGGCTTTTGACCTTCAATTTTCTTTGGTTCTTTATGGTCAAGGGTTATCGGATCTACCAATGAGACTCTTGCATTCACCCCTCAAGTACCAAGAATGAATTGACCTGCCACAATGGGATTTAGGTAGATAACTAGAAGAGCCTAAGCGGTAAGTGTAGGAGTGGGCCATTGTTCTTGTCTAGTTTCCCCTTGGGCAGGTTCTGGATTATTGGCAGGGGGACTTTCAATGTTGGGAGGATCATTCCTTGTTTCAGTAATGCTGGCTTACCTTTTTTTTTTCATAGAGGCAGTCATTAGTTCCATAAGTTTTGTGATTTGATTTTGCATTTTTCATTGTTGACAAAGCATCTGGTCTTATGATTCCTTAACCATTAGCTCAAGTCACTCAATATGAGCTTCATGATCACTCTCCATGATTTGCTTATGGCATCGTGTGTTGTAGAGGTGCATGATGTAAGGTTCTGTGTTCCTGATTGATTTTGAAATCCCTTGCACTTTATGGCCTAATTCTCTTATTTGACTTATTAAAAATGTATTTATTGATGAGCATTTATGATGCAATGATGAATTAAGATAAGAATGATTGATGTAAGTGTAATGAAAAATGGTGAAATTAAATGTGCATATGCATTGGAGACAATTGATTCTTGGAACAGCTTCGTCAATAACATCATTCATTGAGTCGCAAAAGGGTTTTTCTTTTACGACATGATTACATCTAAAAGTATCTAACGTGATTACATTATGTAATCACTCGATCAAGAAAACCTAAAAGTCATTGCTCACGATCTCCAATAGCTACAATGTCTTATCTTATGGACCGAGTTGCTTCAATCATGTCATCCACCTCTCGTTGAGCCATCTGAACTTGTTTAGTGAGGTGCTGATGTTGTTCTTGGTAGTTTAGACGTGCTTGTTCGATTATCGCTTGTCGATCTAGTTCGCATTGCTTGAAAGCCCTTGTTAATTCATTGATATAACCTTGATGATCCTGAAGAGACTATTCTAACTCCTAGATTCTGTGAATGAGGGCTTCATTTTCAACCTTAGTGGCTCTCGCATCTCGCATTTGGGCCTCGAGTCTTTGATTCCTTCGTTGGTAGGTGGAAGCAAGAGCACGTGCCCTCATGAACTCTTTTTTGCTGGTTCTCACTTCCTCCTTTCATTAATTCAGCTCATGATTGAGAGTGGCAACTTTTAATTCCCATTCGACTGATGTCTTGCTAATACGTCAAGACTTGTTAGCTTTTCAAAGTGTACATAATCCTTGGTTAGGCTCTCAGGGTCATCTTTGAAGCGATCTCTTTCTTTAATGACTCGTTCCATTTCACCACTCCTAAGATAGATATCCATCTCTAGCTGGCCTTTGTCCTCCTTAAGTCAAGAGATTTTTGTAGCAAAGTATGCCTTTTTTTTGTTTAAACTCCCTCCTAAGTAGCTCAATCTCAAAAGGCGGTTCCTCTATAGGGATTTGCAGTATCCTAGAGTTGGGTGGTGGCAAAGGATCATTGATATGGCAGAGTCTCTATTCTTTATATCTAGACATGGTGGGGCTTTCTCTCTAGTATCTTTCCATACGATGGATCTTCTTCCAAGCTTGGAAAGCTAACTAGACTTTTTCTTTATAATTGGGCTCCCGTATTTAAAATTCCAATGTCCCAAGTCTTCGAAGAATAAGATGAATTATTGGCACTGAAACTGATGCAATACCAATAGAGGAGCATAACTAGTATTTCCCCATAATCCCAGAAGCGGTACACAAGTGTAGTCTCCATATTTGTACACAATCGACTGAAGGAACACCCATGGGGCTCTCCATGTGATTTCTTCCTTCTTGATGTTTTGTAATTCCTTGACCTAATGCTTTTATGTCTTATCTTGATGACATTCATCCTCTAATGCCATCGAAAGAGGACTGATCTTGAAAAAGAAATTTTGCCTGACTCTCCTTTTCCTAACATAGAGATAACCTAGGAACCACATCTAAAGTAATGGGGCACACTCGATAAACCTTCATGTTCTCGTTCTTTTACAAAAGTTGAGAGCACAGATGGTTTCAGTGATAATGGCAAAAGTAGGGTTGATGTTGCAAACATAGGCGAGAAAAGAAATCTATGACTGCCACCTCTGCATAACCCAAAGTCTTTAGGAATATAACGAGCCCTGTAAATTGCTAGAGCGTAGAAATCTTAAGATTTCTTTTGATCAGAAAGATTTACCATGCCTTTTTTCAAGCTGGCCCAAGAAATGCATTAGCTACTCCCTTTTACTTTAATGTAACTATCAACCCATGCTTCTATGGCTCCAAGAATTTGCCTCAACCTCTTCTTGAATGGAAGAGGTGTTAGCGCTTTACAGTAAATCAGGTCTGACTTGGCTCTTTCTATGTTTAGAGCTATGTACTCATTAATGCTAGGGATTAAATTTTATTGGTTGAAGGTGAAACATCGATAGGCCAAATTCTATAACTGTGTCACTGTTCACAACAAGCCATCATCCAACTGAACTTGAAGTAAGATAGCTATATCCCTGTACTTTTTAGTGAAGGCTTCTTTTTTGTTGTTATCCCAATTGTCCTAAATGTGCTTCAATTCTCAATAATCATTCTGATGAAAACTGACCTTGACCTCTTCATGCATTTATGAGACGTAGTTAGGCTTTAGGATGTCCCTGCCTTAACATTGGCAACCTTCTGACCATGTTCTGACATTTTTAAAGGACTTGATAGTGGAGATAAGCTATTGCTTCATAAATGATACCCCTTGCTAAACATTGAACCAAAACAATTATCCTAAAATGATGATAGTCATGATGGTTATGATGAAATGATGCATGCACCAAAACACAAACAAAAGGGAAAATAAGTTAGTGGAACATATAGGAGACAAATGTAAGGAAATAAAGAATTTAAGAACATCAGAACAAAAAATTCATAACATATCTTAACCAAGGTGGTAAAATGAGAAATGGGTAGCATTTCAACATACCAGGATGCAATCTACCCTTCATAAGGTGATGCAATATCTTATTTTGATTGAAAAATAACTGACTAGTAGTAATATTCATTTCTCACCACTAGTGCAGATGCTCGTTAAGCCGTGACTTGGACACCATAACGGTTTACGGTATAAGACATTGTGAATGATTGTTTTTGTTCACCGTCACTTGTTTATACAAAGGTTAGCCATTGTTCGGGTGGCACAATGCCATGTCTTGATAAATGATAAAAATACAGATGTGGGTGACAATTGTATACTTATTGTCACCTACATAATTATGGTAATTTAAAGTAAAGGTTAAGAATACTTCCCCGAGTGACCCTATTCTTCAGGTATTCTAGTAGCATTCTGGTATGGTTTGACATGGTTTAGCTTGTAGGGCTCACTATATGAGATTTAAGTTAACGCCTAAATAGGTATCTAAATTGCTCCTCCATCTGGTAAGGATAGTTAAAGGACCTAGATCCTAGACCCATCGCGAGTTTGGCAGAACGGGTTTAATCCATTGGATGTATTTCTTTATGCAAATGCGGAGGATTACTCACAAGAGACATAGGTAATTTACATCTGAGAAGTTATTGTCATGCCTCTGCGGAGGGTTACTCACGAAGGTGAATAGCTCACTTCCTCCTAATGATTGGGTTATAAACATGCCATGGAGTTTGATGGGACACTATGCACATGCAAGTGCATGGCGTGTGATAGGGAAATGATCAAACCTTTTTGTTTACTTTCGTATTACCATTTTTATTAAACTGATGATTATTTGAAAATAAGAGAATCCTAACAATCATGCTAAACAAAAGATTAGTTGACAAAATGAAAAAAGGTCATAGTTAAATAATGACCGAAGACTAAAAAAAACTGGAAGCAAGACACAGCTAGTTGTTGGCCTAACTCCTTATACAATTCCCAGTGGAGTCTCCAAGCTATCGCAACGTACCCTGGGATAGATCCTTATGGATCTATGGGTGTGTACAACTTAAAATATTTTTTTGACTTACAAATGTCTTCTTGACCGAGACTTTTCTTTCGCGATGTGATGGGAATGAGAATGTATGGATTCTCGTTTTATGATACAATGAAGGTGACCATAAAACGAATCGCTCATCTTATTGGTCTCAGATGACCATCATGAAATGGCCAATGCATGGAGTCGTCACTGATCATTTTGGGCTAAGCATGACTAGATGCCTATTGAAACCTATTTTTGAGTTATGAAACTCAAAACATCAATCCATTGTCTACATAGTACAAAGATTCACTGTTTAGGTTCGAAAGTTGGTTACGCATGATTAGGTACAAACCTCTTTGTGACACCCAAAATTGGTACTTTACTAGCTATGTCTTATCTAGATTTCGATTCTTTTGATCTTAACTCGTTATTATTTCGATATAACCCTTTTTAACGCATGAATCTTATAGAAATACAAATCCAGGTTTTAATGAAAATGATTTAATCTCATATACGCCCCTGAGATATGGGGAATATAGAGATTTTCAATAAAAATGACCTATGGATTTTACTTTGAAAAATGGAATATTCCATTTTACGCACTAGAAAGATACCCACGTGGAATATTACCCTTAGTTTTACTTGAAATGATTGGAAAACATGAATGCAAATAATCATCACAAAGAAATCATGTTAGCAAGGCAATAAATGAAGTAACATAGCATGGACCATTCAATGCAATGATAAAGAAAAGGAATGGACGATTGGAATTTATCTAGTAATTAGCATCGATTATTTTGAAATAACTGAATCGATAATTTTTTAGATGCATCTGGGTTTGTAAATTGAACGAGATCTGTTTGACACATTCATGGAAGTCCAAAATAAAGAAAAAAAATAATTGTAGTTGAAAGATAGGTTGGAGTATCCCTTCGAAATAGTGGGGTTGGAGTATCCCCGTGGATGACAAATAATTTTGACAAAGGAGGATTTTTAAATCTTGACAATTTTGAAAAGCGGGATTGGAGTATCCCCTCGGAAGGTCAAGGTTGGAGCATCCTTATGGATGACAAATCATTTTGACGAAGGAAGATTTTTCAATCTCGATGATTTTGAAAAAATAAGGTTAGAGTATCCTCTCAAAAGGTCAAGGTTGGAGTATCCATAAAAGTGACACATCTGACACTCTTTAGAGAAGTCAAGTTGGAAAACTTAAGTTGACAAAACTTTATGGTTTAGGAAATGTGTGAGCATTTTGACAACTTTTTGCAAAAGAAATTATTATAAATGAGGATGGTAAAGAAGTAAAATATGTTTATACCTTGATATGAGCCTATGAGAGGTCAAAGCATGTTCATGAGTTTGATCTGGGTGATACAAAGACATTCAAATGTCTCGAGACAAAATTTGGGAAAACAACTCAATTTTAACCATAACTGAAAATAGGGGACAGCATCACACTATCCTATTTCTGGAATTTATTCTAAGTTGGTTTGAAGGCTTTAGAGGGAGTATGAGATACTGTTAGAAAGGTAACTAGAGGAAGGTCAACCTAAAAATATTCCCAATATCTCAAAAGTCACTTTCCAGGGGAATAAATTTTTAAGTTCAGATTAATTTCGCCGCTAACAGAGCATACGAGGGACAAGGTGTGTCAAAATTTGAAAAATTATTCTGGACTCATTTGGTATCAAAAAATTGCAAATAATACCTTTCCAAAAAGGGAATTTCATGAACGTTTTAGAAAAATGTTGAATGGATTTGGAAAAATGGTTTAGTGGGCTTAAAGGGCCCAACTAGAATGCACTTTGTCCACTCCAGAGATTTTGAATAGTCTAGGTTTGAAAAATCATAGCTCTTTCATCTGGACTGAGGCGGGGATGAACAAGACCTCATTTTAAAGGTATTTTGACACACTTTAAGAGAAAATTTTATAAAATACATGAAAAATCGTTTGGGATTCTAAAGTGACTTTTCAATTTGTAACAGTGCTGATGCCAGTAGGGGCAAAGTAAAGCAGATGATATTTCTTGTTTTCTTTATGTTTATGGGTCTAAGCTCGAGTCGACATTTGAACATCCATGACTGAAGGGAAAGAGTGGCATGAGCATCATGAACTCATTTGCACAGCCCTAGAGTATTTTGGGATGATGAAATAGCCTGTTGATCATACCACTCAAGGTTTTGACTCAAAAACAAGGCACAAACATTTCGGGAACAAGTGTAAGGCCATTTTCATTGCAAAATTAGAAGATTTGAGCTTGTCTAACAAGGATTTCGAATCTAGAAAACTTAATTTTCCCCCAAGATATTTTGCTAACTTTAAGGGAAATGCTATGTTCATGCTAATCCTTATTGGTTAAGGTTAACATGCTTAGCTTAGAGAGGTTTTGAAAATCAGTTTTTGATAGCCATCAAATATGCATTTTGACAAGGGGAAGACAACAAACATACAAGGGGATGGCACATAACATGAACGGGGATGCTAACTTTACCAATGGTATAGATAAAGAAAATGTTATGAATTTTGACAAGAAAATGTTATGGATGCTGAAAATGATAATGATTCATGCAAGCTAATGTATAAATGTGCTTGAAATTTGTTAGGCTAATGATTCATGCATGGATTAAGGATAACAATATGCATGGATATGGCATTAAATGCATAAGCAAGAGATATTAAACTAATAAGGATGAAATAAGGCATTTTGCACATCAAAGGGACATTAAGGCATCCAAATCTTAAACTACCATAACTAAAAGCTGCAATTATGCATGAGAATCCTAAGATGGTGATGGAAACATGGAGAGCTCACTAAAATGATGAATATGGTGAAGAATAGAAAATGAAAGTGATAAAGTGAGAAGTTATACAACAAAACTTTACTTTTTGGCTAAATAATTGGAGCAGTAGAGATGGCTTGAATTTCCATCTTTTCCTTGTTGTTAATAAGTAAGAATAAGAGAGAAATAATGAGGTTTGGTTCCAGTATGGATGAGAGTGATTTTCAAAATGTGTAATGGTTGGGAATAAGTGTTTTGGGGCTGTTTTTAGGTGGTGAGAGAGGAGCTACGGGAATCTAGTTTTCTTGGTGTAGAAATGTGTTTTTGAAGCTGAAACAAGCTGGAATCTGACCTTTTTTAGCTGAGATATAAGTGGTCTATTTATACCAACATTTGGAGCCAATTTAGAGGTGTTTTTGGTCATTTCTCAATGGGGACAAAGTAATGTCAGCTTGGTGGCTATAGAGTGGCTGTAGGGAGCAACTTGTTGCCAATGTGATGGACATAGGGTGGCTGTTTTAAATGCTAAAATGATTTTCCAGCAAATAGGGTGGCTGATGGTGATCTTAGTTAACAAACTAGGGACGAGTAGGGTGATTATGTGACATTAACCATTTTGATCTAATTTAGACTTCAAAAAAATGTTTTGATTAATTCAAAAGTCCAAATTTGTAATTTGATATGGGTTTTGATCTTTTTTATGCAAAGAAACGAGTTAAAATTGAGTTTTTGATCAATAGTGGATAAGTAAAAAAGCCTGGACTGTGGAAAATTAGCCCAGACAAAATAAGGTGTCTACATACAAGACTAGTGATTTTAAGGTTTCAAGGTTTTTTAACTACTCCAAAGCATTGTATCGATATAAAGCACCTAAGGTATTGATACATTCATATCAAAATCATTTTTAAAGAGTTTTTCATGAATTTAAGACTTATAAAACTTATCCAAAAAATGTTTTACACCAAAGTATGTGTTAAAAACATATTTTTGAGTAAATTTAAAAAACATTTTAATATTTTTCAAAGTGTTTTATTAAATCAATGAAAAATACTAAGTTAAAAATATTTAGTTGCAAGCTAGGTAAACTTAAGTTTTTGTTATATGAAAAAAAGATTAATTCGAAGCTAATAAAGCTAACAATCTCTCCCTTTTTGATTTGATAAAACTTAAGGTGAATTTGCTTGTACAAACTCTTCTTTAAACTTTTAAAGACTTTCAATAAAAACTACTTCTCAATAATAGTATTTTTTAAAGATATGAAAACATTTTAAAATGCTTTGTGTAAAATCTTAGCAATGGCAAACCAAGCCATATTAAGTCGTACCACTACAAACCAACATAAATCATTTCATATGCATGAGATGTAATCAATATGAACACATAACATATACGAAATAATTCAAAGTTATTCAATTAAAACAAGCAAATTAACCCATAAAATTTTCCCCATTTTTGTTATATCAAAAAAGGCAGATTAATTCAAAGTTAGGGATGCTAAGTCAAGCAATAATTCATACAAGGTATAAAAATTAATTAGCAGTTAAGAATGTGTATCCCAATTGTTAAGAAAAAATATAGGCATTGAAGTGCATTTCTAGGTCAAATTTCATATATTCGTTTGTAAACTTTTTAAAGTACTAATAAGATTAAAATAAATTCCAATGTTGTTTATATGCATAATTGATACTTAATGTTGAATTTTTTAGTACATATGCATACTACTCATAATCAATCAATTAAACATATGGAAAGTTAAAAAAAAATTTCAAGAAGGTCATAGCAAACTTCTATAGGTTGAAAAATCATTTGCACATACAAGGATTAACGATGAGATCAATTTGAGCAGTTTTAATAAATAAACATGCATAAAGCTCATAAGTATTTTAAATCAAAAGTCAAGATGTGGAATACTAATTGTTGAAATTAATTGTTAGAATAAGATATATCAAGAATGCTTAAATCAAGGTCATGTTCAAAGATTTATGCCAAGCAAACAATTCAAGTATACATGGCATACAACTATACCAATTGTTCATTATGAGCTCGTGCATGTCCCTAAACTTAATGCTAAAAGATAAGAGTTGTGTAGCATAAGTTTAGCAATTACCTTAACCTTACCAAGCTTTGTTGATATGCTTATTTCGACTTTGAGTCCATATATCTAAGTGTTAAGCAATCTTTTAAAGGTCTAGGCTTGATTTGGTAAGGTTGCATGCTTGTTTGCTTTTTCTTGTTGTGATGCAAGTGTTAATCTTCTTAATAATAGCTTCTATCTTCATGAAACCTTGCATGAACTTAAATGAAGACTTCTTGGCAAGATATAAGAAGTAATAGTGCCAAGATATCAAAGATAAAGTATAAAAATATATGTAAAAATATTTGAAAAGAATATTTTTAATGAACACTAATTTTGAAAAAAAAATGATACCACTTATTGGTAAATAAGATTTTTATTGAACATAACTAATACCTTTAATTGTCTACCTTTTAAAGACAAGGTATAACCTGAATAACTCCCTATATTTTAAGGATAAGATAGAAACCTTTTTCCTATTTTTTATGTCTAAGATAGAACCTTTTATCTTTTACGGCTAAGCAAAAACTTTCTCCCTACTTTTAAAAGCTAAGTAAAAGCCTCTCCATCTTTCAAGTCTAAGATAGCAACCTCTCTATCTTATCAGGACCTCTTTACCTCTTTATGTTTTAATGGCCAAGGTAGTAACCTCCCCCTTTATACAAATGTTTTTGGGTGTCAATAATGAAGAAATCTAGAAGGTATGGTGTTTACAGGTTTGAGCTCTAGGAAGGATGATTACAAAGATATAATATGAGGAATACAATGATTGATAGGAATAATTTATCTTATACAATGAATGAACTACTTTGAAGCATGTAAAGATGAATGATATGGCTATATGCACTGTTTTTTATTGATTTTATGCTGATGGAAGTATTAGAGAGGCTTATTTATAGTCTTGATCTTCAATATGGCCATTGATGATGTTTGACTAAGTTTTGGAGCCATTGGAGCTTCATAAATTCAAGTTACCATTGAAATATGACCCTCTAGTCTTAAGTCTTACCTTGTGGTATCGATACAGGCTTGAATTCTTGGCCTAATTTATTACATGGTATCGATACAGGTTTGTTGGTATTTGTTGATCCTATTTTTGTCCAGGCCTCTTCCTTGATAGTTTAAAAATATTCAAGAATAATACCTTAGTAGCCACCTAATGGGGGTTGACTTCTCAAGGTGTACTAGACGTTTTCAAGTCCTCTTCAGTTATGCTTATATGGGCGCATGTGCACATGAAAGAAAAATTGCCATTTCAAGGGCCAATCTCAGATAAAAAAATACAAATACCTAGGTAAGAAATTAGCTTTCAACCTTATATTTATGAAGTTTTGAAATTCATTTCTATAAATGATATCACAGTCAAATTTCCCTTTTTTATGAATCTTTAAAAAATTTTTGCAGAATTTGGGAAGTTGATCATGGTATATTTTTACCAATACCTGTATGGTATTTATGTCGATATTCACCCTAAAAAATAAAAAATATTCAAGAAAGAATTCATATTAACATTTTATACCACAAGGTGTTAAGTTGTTAAATTTATTAATTAAATTTGAATTTTTCGTAATACCACAAGTATCATACTCATGAAATTTTTTCTAGTAAAAATTGTTTTGATTTCAAATTTTCATTTTTATTATTCTTATAAATTAATATTTTAATTAATTAATTAGATTTAATATATTTTTATAAAATTTTGTTAGATTTTTTAGTGATGAATGAAATCAAGAGGGGGTGAATTGATTTCTCAAAATTTTAGTAAATTAAAATTTTGATAAATAAACTTGAGAAATCTAAACAATAAACTTTAGAGTGCAAGTTAGTGAATAAAAATCAACAATTAAAGAAATAGGAAAGAAGAAGCAAACTCAATGATTTATAGAGGTTCGGCCTTAATTGCCTACGTCCTCTACCTTGGCCTCACTTGCCTCGGATTTCTACAATTCACTAACTTGAACCTTTACACTCCCTATCTTTCAAGGCTAAGATAGAAACCTCCACCACTTATCTTTTGTGGCTAAGATAGAACCCTCTCTCACTACTTTTGAAGGCTAAGTAGAAACCTTCTCTACTTTTGCATGGCTAAGTAGGAACCTCCCATTTTTGCAAGGATTTAAGTGTAAACAAATAGAACCTCTAAAGGTTAGGTCTTTACAACAGTTTTGACTCAAAGGAAATATGTATCTAAAGACACAAAATGAAGAATACAAAAATAGAAAGAATTAATCCTATACAAAAATGAATTACTTAGTGAAAATGATGGAAAAGATGAAATATTTAACTTTAAGCACAATTCTCTTGGTTCTTCTCTTTGTTGAAGGTGTTAGAGTGGCTTATTTATAGCCTTGATCATGATTCTAGCCATTGGAAACATTTAGTGACGGAATATAGCCATTGGAGCCTTTAAAATATCATTTCCCATTGTTCCCCATGCCTCTGTATCAATACAATTAAGTGGGTATCGATACATTGTGTCTAACAGTCCAAAATATGACCGTTGAACAGTCCTATATCGATACAGAAGGATCTATCTCGATACATGATCAATACATAAATAGTGATTTTTGCATTTTAAGGTTATTTAGCTACTGCCAAGCATTGTATTAATGCATACACATAGTGTATCGATATATTCACATGAAAATCAATTTTAAGAAGCTTTTCATGACTTTAAAACATGTAAAACATATCTAAAAAATGTTTTATATAAAAATATGTATTCAGAACATATTTTTGAGTGCTTGAAGAAGTTAAAATACATTCTAGTATTTTTCAAAGTGTTTATGAATTATTTCATGGAAAAATACTAGTCTTGAAAATATTTAAACACAAGCTAATTAGGCTTAAGTTTTAATTATATAAAAACTAAGATTAATTCAAAGCTAATATAGCTAACAATCTCCTCTTTTTTGATATGACAAAGCCCAAGGTAAATTTGCTTATAAAACTCCCCTTTAATCATTTAAAGCTTTTCAATAAAACTCCCCCATAATAAAAGCATTATGAAATGGATTTTTTTTAATGAGGAGTTTATTTTGAAACACTTGGCAATGGCATTTTTGGTCATATTTGGCTTCAAGAATACCAACTCATAATATTAAGGATTTCAATAATATAAATAATCTAAGCACATGTGAAATCCTTCTATTTGCTAGCATAAGCATATCCCATGCTAGCAAATGGGATTAATTCAAAGCTAATATTAACACGTTTTTGGAATTTTCCCATTTCCAAGATACAAAGTTCTCTAATCCATAAATTTTTTAGTAGGATTTTTTGGAGTTTATAATTTTTAAAATTCCTTAAATATTTTCATCATATTAAATCAATTTTTGAAAATTCAATTTATTTTATGAGTTTTTCATTTTTTCAAATAATAATTTTGTTTCAAAAATGTTTTTACTTGTAAAATTTTACGAGTTTAGAATTTTTAACTTCTTCTTTTTGCATATAAATTTTTTTTGAAATTTTTTTGAATTTATATATCAAAATTTTATTTATTTTATTTTTAATTGGTTAAATTTTATTTTTTCCATTTCATGGGCTCGTTAATGGCCTAATAAGCCCATTAACTTTCCAAGCAAGCTCAATGAACTCATTTTTGTTTTCTAACAAGCCCAAGAAACTTATTTTGATTAAATTTTAATTAAATTTGTTATGTGAAATTTTATTCTTTGAATACATAATTTTTTTATTACAATTTAGTCTTTATAATTTGTTTTTGATCAAATTGAATTTTTTCCTCTTATATTTCTAGATGATGATGTCATGAATGGCATCATCATGTAAAATGATAAATTCATTAATTACACTTTATCGAATGAAAAAAAAAATATAACAATAATAATAAATGAATGAATAAAAATAAAATAAAAAAATTGTTAGAAATTTGTATGACCATTCTGCCAAGGCCTTTTCTTGGAAGCTTTGGTTGATTCTCACCCTTTAAAAAGGGGGGAGAAAGCTTTGAGAAAAAAGCTTTGGCATTCCATAAGAAAAAATCTCTTAAAACCTTAAAATTCTTAAATTTTCAAGCTTTCAAAGATATTTTTTCTTGTAAAATTTCTAATTTTTGTTCATTTCATGTTTGGTTCTTTCTTTTGGTAAGCTTTGTGATTACTTGAGCTCATGGATTTTGATCCATGGTGAAAGGCCAAGTATGAAAGTCATGAACAATGTTTCTTGATTTTGTTGTTTTAATTAATTTTATTAGCAATAAATTGATTTTTATCATGATCATTTGTGCATACTAGTGGAAATATTTTTATTTTCATGTAGATTTATTAATTATTTATTATGTTTTTATGCATTTTTAAGTTTGGTAAAAACTATGACATGTATTTATGTTGATATTCATGAATATATGTGATGAAAAAATTGTTTCTAGTTGATATATATGCTGGCAAAAAATGTTTATGGTCTTAAAAATTTTTCATGCTTGATTTCATGGTATTTTGGATTATTTTGTAATATTGGAAATTTGTAGGGACTTAAAAATAATTTTACCAAATTTTTGAAGGCCTTGGAAGAGTGATTCCAAGCTTGGTTAAATCTGATCTTGATGATTTTATGATTTTTTGATGATTTTTTGGTTATTTTGTTATCATAGAAAATATAGGGACTAAATTACAAAAATTGTAAAATTTTTTCTATGGCCATCCAAGCTTGGTTGAACCATGTAGACACCTTTAGGAGTGTTTTCATGCTTCTGCTAATATGTATAACATGTTTCATGCTTCTTTATTGTTTTGGGGTCGTTTTATAATTTTAAAAAATTTAGTGACTTATTTGTAAAGTTGTAAAATTTTTGCTCTAAGCCCAAAGTTAGTTTGCTGATTATTTCTTGTGATTTTCGGTATGCCTTCCAAGTTGATTTTGATGCATTTGATGTTTTCTTTTGTATTTTAAATCATATAGAGATTGAATTGCAAAATTTCTAAATTTAATTTCAAGGCTATCCATGCTTGGTTGAACCACTTAGTTTTCTCAAGGATTTTTTTCATGTATTTTAACATGCTTAGAGGTGTTTTATATACTTTTAACATTTTAATGATCTTTTTGCAAAATTTGAAAATTTAGGGACTTATTTCCAAAAAATTGGATAAATGGTTCCAAAGGTAAGGTTGTTTGGCCGAGCCCTTTATGTGATATTTTATGTGCTTGCCATGTTGTTTTGTGATGTTTATCTCATGATTATTTTGCAATGTTAGAAAATTTTAGGGCTAACATAATATTTTTTACATTTTAAGAATACTTCTAGCATTCCTCTAGTCTTTGGAGGGGTGTAGAAAATATTAAAACTTTTCGTGTTTGTCTGATTTTCCAGTGGGTGTATGAAATGCAATCTTCAAAGATTAGGGACCTATTGGCAATTGTCACATTTTAGGTCAATCTTGATATCCAAGTTAACCATGGAAGGTATAATTGTCATTTCATATCATTTTCAAGTCCTTTAAGGTATTGGGGTACTTTATGTCAAAGGCAGAACTTAGGGAGATTTTAGTAATTTATCCTAAAACCAAGTTTTTTATGATCATCGAGATACTTATATGTCGAAGGTGCATAATAGGGATAGGTTCATCTTTTTATAAAGTTATCGAGTCTTTTAGGCTTGTTAGGATACTTCTATGTTAAAGATAGACCATAGGGACATTTTAGTAAATTGAATTAGAACCAAGTCTTATGTGATCAACAAGATACTTCTATATGAAGGTGTGTAGTAGGAATAGGTTCATGTGTCCATAAGTTTATAGAATCTTCTAGGGTGCCGGGATACTTTTATGTCGAAGATACACTTTAGTCATATTACATTAATTTATTCTAGAACTGAATCCTTTAAGGTCACCAGGATATTTCTACATCGAAGGTGTGACTTTTGCAGACATTTTGGTTTTATCGACCATATTCGAATCCTTAGAGTCGAATTTGATACTCTTTGTCTAACCTAAGTCTTAGGGTGATTTTTATTTTTATTATTAATATTATTAAGAAAATCAGAATTTTTGTAAATTAAAGCAATGTCTCTGAATTAAAATAGTATGTAGAATTTCTCTGAGTACATGAAAGAGGCTCTATGGATTATTTTAATAACGAATTATCCTTTTCAAAATAAAAATTGAGATTTTTTTAACTCCATAAAAATCAAACCTCTTATAATCCTTCGACTTTCCAATAGGGTATAAAGGATTTTTTAATCTTTTTAGAAATTTTTTGTATTCCTCTAGTTCTTCAATGGGGATTGAAAGAGAATGGTAAATTTTTTGTATTCTTCTGGTTCTCCAGAAGGGTCTGAAAGATATTATGATTTTCAAAAAATTAAAAACTCGATTTTGTTTTATGGAATAATAAGTTTATTTTATGAAAATTTTGACACGTGGTAATTATAATTAAATATCAAATATTGAAATTGAATAAAAATCAAAATTTATGTTAACACATTGTTAACAAGTATTAATTGTGTGGCATCACGAGAAGGTTGATCCTTTCCTACAGTTGGAACCAACCCTAGACCTTTTTTATGTGATTTCTAGTATTTTCACAGACTTCGAAATTTTTTAAGAATTTCATAACCCTAAAAATTTAAACTTCGATCGGTGACTAATCTCACTTAGCTAATATAGGTTGCTGGCAACTCCTAACAAATATTGATTTTGTAATGACTATTTAGAGTTAATTTAAGTGAGTGATTCATCTCGACAACTTAATCCCCATGCATGAAAAATAAAAGATAATATTAATAATGAAATGGGCCCCAAAAATAAAAGAATTATGATATATTAATGTATATAGGAATGAGGGGTACATCCATAATTTTAAGTCAGGCTGGTCAAGATTTGTATCCAGGCCATGTTGCAATAGCTTAGCAACTCCACTGGGGATAGGTTAGAGAGTCAGGCTTAGAATTAATGACGTGCTAAGCAAATTTTGATTAATTCAGTTTCAATTAGTATTTAACTATAATTCCTAGTATTTTCAAAAAAATTATTATATTAAAATTTTGCTATATATTATTAATATTTTTACTAACCCTTTTGTTTCCTTTGTAGCATTATTTTTAGAGAAATTTAGGATGGTTTTTGTTATTGTTTTAAAAGAGTCAAGTCATACAAGGTAAGTTGTTCCTTCGCACCCAATGTGCACATGTATATGCATTAGATTCTCCTCTAAGTATATTAAGGGGGTATAGGTACCTAATATTTTAGGAGGAAGCAAAGTAGCTTTGCCTTCTAGGATGTTAGCCTTTGTCTAGGCTACTAAAAAGCATATCAGGTGTAAATTCCTATGCTGCTCAAGGTGTTAGTCTTGTTACGGGCATGGAAGATACTCCTACTTGAATTAAACCCTTTCTGACATAAATTCACGATGGGTAAAGATTAGGGTACCTCATCAGTTCTTTATGGACTATGAAGTAATTCGAGAACCTATTTAGATGTCTAATCAAACTTTATGTAATGGACTATAGGGGCTCACCTTGTTAGAGCCATACCCTATTCTAGAGAGTACCAAATTAGGTATACATGGGGAAAGAAAACTTTAACCTTTTACTCTTATAATTTGATTTTCTTGATATTAATAAGTATATGTTGTGTTACTATGATATATTTTACTTTT